>SJYV01044888.1:266054-298500 GCA_006410875.1 Neotragus pygmaeus | reverse complement strand
TGGATGTGAGAGTTGGACTGTGAAGAAGGCTGAGTGCCGAAGAATTGATGCTTTTGAACTGTGGTGTTGGAGAAGACTCTTGAGAGTCCCTTGGACTGCAAGGAGATCCAACCAGTCCATTCTGAAGGAGATCAGCCCTGGGATTTCTTTGGAAGGAATGATGCTAAAGCTGAAAATCCAATACTTTGGCCACCTCATGCAAAGAGTTGACTCATTGGAAAAGATTCTGATGCTGGGAGGGATTGGGGGCAAGAGGAGAAGGGGACGACCGAGGATGAGATGGCTGGATGGCATCACTGAATGGACGTGAGTCTGAGTGAACTCCAGGAGATGGTGATGAACAGGGAGGCCTGGCGTGCTGCAATTCATGGGGTCGCAAAGAGTTGGACACGACTGAGCAACTGAACTGAACTGAACTGAACTGGGAAAGTCACTTCTCTCAGCCTCACTTTCCTCATCTGCAACATGAATTGGGTCAGACCTGATGACTCATGAGGCGTTTTCTAGCACCAGAACTTAAAGATTTGCAAATTATTTATGAATATAACAAGCTGAAAGCAAGTCACGTAGAGAATCTGAAGGTTCATATTATAATAAAGACATCTAGGTTTGTGTTCATCTGACTCTGATACTTGCCAGCTTGTGATCTTGGGGAAGTCTCATAGCCCACTGAATCTCAGTTTTCCACAAAACTGAAAATGCCTTTTTCAAAAGGTTTATGTAAGCATTCTACAAAATAATGTTTAGAAATTTTTTATCTCAGTGCTTGATACCTCATAAGCAGGCAATAAATCATTGTCATTATGTGTACCCCTAAGAAAAAAGAAGCCGCCAATAAAAAATTATGTCTGTTCATTTTTAGGCATATCTTGATTTCAAAGGTATTAAATGTGGAAAAAATACAAGTCTGAAAATAGAGGAAGTTAAGTCTTTGGGGGCTAGAAGACCTTCTCAGTATCTTGAAACCAGGAGACACAGGTGGGTACCAACTGTGCTTTCCCACAGCCTATAGTGCTGTGATCTGACATTAAAGTTAACATTTTTTAAGTAGGAAAAGGGCTCCGGCACTTCTGGTTAAGCATCTGCCTGCCACATAAGAGATGTGGGTTCGATCCCTGGGTCAGGAAGATCCCCTGGAGTAGGAAATGGCACCCCACTCCAGTATTCTTGCCAGGAACATTCCATGGGCAGAGGAGCCTGGCGGGCCATAGTCCATGGGGTTGCAAAGAATTGGACACGACCGAGAGACTGAGCAAGCAGGAAAAAAGTCTGACAGATTAGATTTAATTTATAAGATTCAAATCTCATACTTCATGTGTACCACAGTAACAAGTTTTAATGTATTAAGAAATCTTCATGAATACTCTGAAACAATTTCAGTTCTGACCAAAAATAGAGCCAAAGTAACTAAGCCAACCAGTGCAAGAGCCCCCAGGAACTCAGCTGTCTGCTTCCTCGATTACAATGATCTGTTAAGAGTTGAGCAAAGACACGCAAGCTCTGATGTTTCTCCTCATTGTCCTCTCAGAATACACAATGCTGTGTCCAAGGGCCAAATTAATTAGCATGATGCCTCCTGAGAATGAGTAAAAAAGCCACAAATGAAGCTATGTGTTTCAAGGAAGTGATAGAATTCACAATTTTCTGTAAACAGATATAAGCAAGGTCAGCCTTGAACTTTTCAAAGTTTGATGTTGCTTTTAATATCCCTTATTTAGATGGAGAAGATCTTGGATTACAAATGTAGATGAATGGCAAAGTCTTGAAGAAATGAGTCTTATTGAAAAGTCATTTCTTCCTTTCAAAGCACTGGGTATTTGTGGGGCTCTTCATTTTATTGATTTAGAGAGATAACATTTGCCCTAGATGATGGTGCAGTTGCCATAGTAACTATTTTTTTTAACGAGACTAAAAATAATGAAGCCAATGTGTGATTTACTAGGACAAGTCAAGCCTTTCTCTACAACTCTCTGAAAGAAGTATCTGTCAGTTGTCACAGATTTATTTCAGATTAAGGGGCACATGGTTTAGGCGCTGAAGTGGAATGTTTTTATTTCCGCCTGACTCTTCCACTTTTGAATGTCACAACTTTGCAGGGCATGGCAGACACATGCCTAATAGAGAGGAACAGAGAGAGGAGCTTAATGAGTCACAAAGAAGCATTCTTTATTTCAAGTGTATCTTGTATTCTCATTGGAATGAGTCCACAAAGCGGCTGGGTCCCCAAAGCCTTCATTTGTGATTCCCTCAGCAGTCGCAAAGGGCCAAGGTTGTTGTTAGTTAAGTTTCGAAGCAACAGCACCTCATTTGTTAGCTACTTGGCTTTGTTCCAGAAAAAGGTTCCTAGGATCACAGCCCCAGAGTGCGGGGCTTATGTCTGTGTGCACTCATGCTCGTGCTTGAGTGATGGAGCAGGGTGACGGGAGTGTGAAGATGCGGAGAGCTGTTCTACTCTCCAGAGTTCTTGTTACATAACTTTACACATATTTATCAAGCAACTACTATGTGCCAGGCACTGTCTAGCACTGGAGTCACTAGGTTCATGTAAAAATAAACAGATGATGTTGGGAAAGTGGAATAGCTAACAGCTGAGAGTAATAATAGATTTCCTTCCTCCTTCCCTTTCCTTACTTTATCCCTTCTTTCCTTCTTTCTGTCCTTCCATATTTTATTGACTGTTACCATGTGTCAGACACATGCTAAGTAAATGTGATGCAAATATGAACAGAGCTAAGAACCTGCCCCAAAGAGTCAAAATCTAGCAAGGGCAATAAATAAACCAACAGATATATGATCCAGAAGTTGTACTTTAGGGCATTTATCCCAGAGTCATGGAAATTTATATTCACAGAAAAACCTTTCCTACCTGTTCATGGCAGCTTAATCCATAATAGCCCCAAACTGGAAACAGCTCAGGTTTCCTTCACTAGGTGAATGGTTAAACAAATTGTGGTCTACCCATGCCATGGAATCATACCTCAATAAAAGGAAACAAACACACAACAACTCATGAATTTCTGGAGAATCACGCTGAGTGAAAAAAGCCAGTCCTAAAGAGATATTTATCATATGGTTCCATTTATATACCATTCCTGAAATGGTCAGATTCTAGAGATAAAGAACAGACTGGGTTGCCAGTTGTCAAGGTTTCCCTGGTGGCTCAGATGACAGAGAATCTGCTGGCAATGTGGGAGACCGAGGTTCAGTTCCTGGGTTGGGAAGATCCTCTGGAGAAGGGAATGAAAACCCTCTTTAGTATTCCTGCCTGGAGAATCCCATGGACAGAGGAGTTTGGCAGGCTACAGTCAATGGGGTTGCAAAGAGTCAGATATTACTGAGCAACTGACACTTTCACTTTTCACTGAGGAGACTCAGAGATAGGAAGGAGGTGGATGTGATTACGAAGGGCAAATGTAGGATTTTTGTGATGGTGGAAATGTTCTTCTCTTCACTGTGGTGGTAAATAAATGAACAAAACATGTAATAAAATTGTACAGAACTAAATATAAATATACCTGTATACACAAATCTAAGTTGAGGCATGGGCTCAGTCATGTCCAACTCTTTGCAAATCCATGGACTGTATCCCACTAGGCTCTTCTGCCTGTGGAATTTTCCAGGCAACAATACTGGAGTGGGTTGTCATTTCCTACTCCAGGGGATCTTCCCATCTCAGGGATCGAACCCTCGTCTCTTGCACCTCCTGCATTAGCAGGCGGATTCTTTACCACTGCCACCACCTAGGAAATCTAAGTAAAACTGGGTAAATGTAAGCAAGATGGGTAATTATATCAATGTTAATACCTGACAATATACTACAGTTTTAAGTATAAAAGATACTGAGGGAAACTGGATGAATGGGACACAGAATATCTCTGTATCATTTCTTACAACTGCAAATGAATCTACAAATATATAAAAATTAAAAGTTTGATTAAAAAATAAATCAACATTTTATTTACGGGATGGGCAAATGGATGCACGTAGTCAAAAGTTACAAACTTCCAGTTATAAGATGAATAAATGAATCCTGTGGCTATAATGCTCATAATGATGACCTATAGTTAACAACACTATTGTATATTTGAAAGTTGGTATGAGAGTAGAACTTTGAAGTTCTAATCACAAGAAAAAAATTTGTAATTATGTGTAATGATGGATGCTAACCTAATGTGGTAATCATTTCACAATACACATATATATCAGGCCATCATGTCATACCACTAAAACAAACACAAGGCATATGTCAATTATATGTCAATTTTTTAATGAAAAAGTACTCTACATTAAGAAAAAATAAAGAAGTTAATTTTAAGTATTACTGCTAGGAAATCAAAAGAACCAAAAGCTTAAAAAATAAATCAACATACCATTAAGTACGGTAAGTGCTGCGATAAAAATGGAGAAAGGATCCTATGTGACCTTAGACTTCCTATTGAGGTGACTCCAGTGAGTTGGGAGAGAATTCATTTCAAGCAGAGAAACTCACACATTGACTCCACCACTGGAGTTAACAGCAGTCTCTTTTGACATGAAATTATATAGAGAAAAACCCAGAGATTTCACACAAAAACTTCTAGAACTGATAATCAAATTCAGCAAGATAGCAGGCAGGATACAAGATGAACATACAGAAATCCATTGCATTTTTTTTACACTAACAATGAAATATCAAAAAGAGAATATTTTTNATGAAATTATATAGAGAAAAACCCAGAGATTTCACACAAAAACTTCTAGAACTGATAATCAAATTCAGCAAGATAGCAGGCAGGATACAAGATGAACATACAGAAATCCATTGCATTTTTTTTACACTAACAATGAAATATCAAAAAGAGAATATTTTTTTAAAGTACCTTTTAAAAACACACCAGAAAAAAAGTAAAATACTCTGAAGAGTTTGCTGAGAACTATGTAAGATTAATAAGGAAAACTGAAGATGGGTCAAAGAAACAGAAAGATATCCCATGCTCTTGGATTGAAAGAATTAATTTTGTTAAAGTGACCATATGACCCAAAGCAATCTAAACATTTCATGAAATCCCTATCAAATTACTCAAGGCATTTTTCACAGAACTAGAAAAAATAATTCTAATAGTTTATAGAACCAAAAAGACCCAGAACTGCTAAAGCAATTCCTGAGGAAAAAGAACAAAGCGGAGACATAACTCTCCCAGACTTCAGACAATAATACAAAGCCACAGTAATTGAAACAGCATAGTATTGGCATAAAAACTGACATACGGATCAATGGAACAGAATAGAATCCAGAAATAAACCCACACACCTTCAGTCAATTAATCTGACAAAGGAGGCAAGAATATGCAATAGGAAAACATCTCTTCAGCGAGTGATGTTGGGTAAGTTGGACAGCCACATATACATCAATGAAGTTAGAATACTCCCTCACACCATACACAAAAATAAACTCAAAACAGCTTAAAGACTTATATATGAGACATAACACCATAAAACTCCTAGAAGAGAAAATAGGCAAAACATTCTCTAACATAAATCATATCAATGTTTTCTTAGGTCAGTCCCCCAAGGCAATCAAAATAAAAGCAAAAATAAACAAATGAGACCTAATCAAACTTATAACCTTTTCCACAGCAAAAGAAACTATAGACAAAATGAAAAAACCTACAGAATGTGAGAAAATATTTACAAACAATGTGACCAACAATTTCAAAACTAATAATTTCTAAAATATAAAAACACCTCATACAACTCAACAACAACAACCCAGTCGAAAAAAATGGACAAAAGACCTAAATAGACATTTCTCCAAAGAACACATACAGATAACCAAGGACACATGAAAAGATTCTCAACATCACTAATAATTAGAGAAATGCAAATCAAAATTACAATGAGGTATCACCTTCCACTGATCAGAATGGCCATCATTTACATCTACAAATAACAACTACTAGAGAGGGCACTCTTGCCTGGAAAATCCCATGGACCGAGGAGCCTGGTGGGCTGCAGTCTGTGGGGTCGCGAAGAGTCGGACACGACTGAGCAACTTCACTTTCACTTTTCACTTTCATGAATTGGAGAAGGAAATGGCANCATGGACTCCTGTGTCAATTCAACGAGAAGCCTCACCCCTCTACTAAAGCTTGGGAGGAATATGGATGAGCAGGTCACCACTAGAGATGAGGCCTGACTCTACTGTGGAGCCTCCAGAGAAACCCCATGATGAATGTCAGCACTGGAGAAGAAATCTCAGGCTTCACACGAGGACTTAGGAGCCCGCCCCAACTGCACAAGAATCCCGAGATGCCCCTAACAATTCGCGTGTAAACTAGGCATTTTTGAGGCAATAGGGGCGGGTCCCTGAGGTCCCCTTTATAACTGGAGAGGACCTGCCGAAACTCAAGAAAAACCAGGAGGTTCACCCCTCCAGGCGACATGAGGACCTTGTCCGCTGCGGCGTCTTGTCGGAAGTCACCCCTTCCATCTTGAACCTCGAGATGAGAGTTCCTTTCCCTGCTACATCTGGAAAGGATTCCCGTTGTTCCTGTAAAATCTCGAGGAGGCACTTCAACAGGAAACTCGAGAGGAACTCCAGGTGTTGTGCCACCATTCCAACAGACCCCCAAAGGTCTCTATCCACTCCAGAGTAACCTGATTCCCCTGCACTGCCTTGACTGTCACCCCGCATGTGGCCTCACATCACCATGGCACGTGTTTCAGCCCTGTGGGAAGGCCTCAAGGCAAAGCCACGTACCTCTGTGTCAACTAGATGGGAAGCCTGAACCTGCTGCCACAGCTCTGGAGAAAAGGGGACGTGCAAATCACCACAAAAGATGAGGCCTGACTCCACTGTGAAGCATTCAGTGGGACCCAAATATCCATGTAAGCACTGGAGAGGAAACCACAGTTTGCGGCCTTGGCAGCAGACAAGGACTTATGAGCCGGCCCCAACTGTACAGGAATCCCAAGAGGACCCTCACAACTCATGTGGAGGCTGGCATTTCCTGAGGGCACAGGGACGAGTCCCTGTGGTCCCTGTTGTAACTCAAGAGGAACCTTCCGCAACTGGAGATAAACCAGGAGGTTATCCCATCCAGGCGAGGTGAGGCCCTTGCCCGCTGCCACGTCTCAGGGAAATCACCCTTTCACTCTTGAACCTCGAAGCATATCTCACACCCTTGCTGCATGTCAAGAAGTTACCCGACCGACCCGTTTCCATGCGAGAGGAACACCGAGGGGCTCCCCAAACTCAAGAGCAGACTCGTATTCCCATCCTCCACTCGAGATGGTGATTCCTTTCCACGCTTCATCGGGAAAGGTTTCCTGGCATTCCCTTCGCATCTCAAGAGGAGGCGCTCTCAACAGGAACGTTGAGAGGAACTCCAGGGTTAGTGCCACCATTCCAAAAGTCCCCCAAATGTCACAGTACACTCCAGAGGAACGTGATTTCCCTGCACTGCCTCGACTGTCACCCCGAGTAGGGACTCACAATATGGAGACAGGTGTTTCAACCCTATGAGAAAGCATCCAGGGAAAACTGCAGGCCTCTGTGTCAAATTGACAGGAAGCCTGACCCTGCTGCTGCAACTCAGGAGGAAAGCGGTCGTGCACGTCTCCACTCGAGACAAGGCCTGACTCCCCTGTGGAGCCTCCAGAGGAACCACACGATCCATGTCAGCACTGGAGAGGAAACCTCAGTTTCGAGCCTCGGGTCCAGGCAAGGACTTAGGAAACCACCCTGACGGTGCAGGAATCCCGGGACGCACCTCGCAAAATGCGTGCAGACTGGCCTTTTCTGAGACTACAGGGGCTCGTCCCTGAGATCCCCGTCGCGACTTTAGAGGAACCTGCTGCAACTCGAGAAAAACAAGGAGGTCCTCTCCTCCAGGCGAGTTGAGGACCTTGTCCTCTGCAGAGTCTCAGGGGAAGTCACCCCTTCCCTCTTGAACGTTGAAGGGGTCCTACAAACCCTTGCAGTGACTCAAGAAGTTCCCCGACATGTCAATCAACACTCAAGGGAACACCGAGCGTCCTGTCACAACTCAAGATGAGCCCCGTTTTCCCCTCCTCCGCTGCAGATGAGGGTTCCTTTCCATGCTTCATTGGGAAAGGATTCCTGGGCTAACAATGATTCTCAAGAGAAAGCGCTCTCAACAGGAAAGTCGAGAGAAACTCCAGCTGTCAAGCCAACATTGCAAAAGACTCCCAAATGTCAGTCCACTCCAGAGTACCCTGATTTCCCTAGACTTCCTTGACTCTCAACCCGAGTATGGACTCACACCACGGTGGCACGAGTTTCAGCCCTGTTGGAAAGCCTCAAGGTAAAGCCACATATGTCTGCATCAACTAGACGGGAAGCCTGACCCTGCTGCTACAGCTCTGGAGGAAAGAGCATGTGCACATCTCCACATAAGATTAGGCCTGACTCCCCTGTGAAGCCTCCAGTGGGACCCAAAGGTCCATGTCAGCACTGGAGAGGAAACCTCAGTTTCCTGCCTCGGGTCCAGACGAGGACTTAGGAAACAGCCCTACTGCACAGGAATTTCGGGAGGCCCCTCGCAAAATGCGTGCAGACTGGCCTTTTCTGAGGCTACAGGGGCTCGTCCCTGAGATCCCCATCGTGACTTTAGAGGAACCTGCTGCAACTCGAGAAATATCAGGAGGTCCTCCCCTCCAGGCGAGTTGAGGACCTTGTCCTCTGTGGTGTCTCGGGGGAAGTCATGGTTCCCTCTTGAACCTTGAAGGGGTCATTCACACACCCTTGCAGCGATTGAATAAGTACCCAGACATGGCATTCTCCACTCAAGAGCAACACCGAGCGTCCTGTCACAACTCAAGAGGAGCCCCGTTTTCCCCTCCTCTGCTGCAGATGAGGGTTATTTTCCCTGCTTCATTGGGAAAGGATTCCCGGGTTCCAGTGAAACTCAAGAGGAAGTGCTCTCAACAGGAAAGTGGAGAGGAACTCCAGTGGTCGTGCCACCATTCCAAAAGACTCCCAAATGTCTCATTCCACTCCAGAGTACCCTGATTTCCCTACACTTCCTCGACTGTCAACCCGAATATGGACTCACACCACAGTGGAACGAGTTTCAGCCCTGTTGGAAAGCCTCAAGAGAAAGCCTCAGACCACTGTTTCAAACTGATGAAAGTCTGACCCTGCTGCTACAGCTCGAGAGGAAAGAGGACGTGCACATCTCCACTCGCGATGTGGCCTGACTCCCCTGAGGAGCCTTTAGAAGCACCCCACGATCCATGTCAGGACTGGAGGGGAAGCCTCAGGTTCCAGCCTCGGCTCCAGACCAGGACTTAGGAGCGGTTCCCAACTGAGCAGGAATCCCGAGAGGCCTCTAGCAACTTGCGTGGAGACTGGCCTTTCCTCAGGCCACAGGGACGGGTCAGTAAGGTCCCCATTGTAATCTGAGAGGAACTTGCAGCAACTCGAGAAAAACCAGGATGTTCACCTGCCCAGGCGAGATGAGGCCCTTGTCCGCTGCGGCATCTTGGCAGAAGTCACCCCTTTCAACTTTGAACCTCGTAGGGGTCATTCACACCCTTGCAGCGACTCAAGAAATACCCGGACATAACCTTCTCCACTCGAAAGGAACACCGAGGGTTCTGTAGAAATTAAGAGAAGCCCTATTTACCGCTCTTCAGCTCGAGATGAGGGTTCTTTTTCCTGCTACCTCTGGAAAGGATTCCCGTTGTTCCTGTCAAATATCGAGGAGGCACTTCAAGAGGAAAGTCGAGAGGATCTCCAGGTGTTGTGCCACCATTCCAAAAGACCCCCAAAAGTCTCTATCCACTCCAGAGTAACCTGATTTCCCTGCACTGCCTCAACTGTCACCTAGAGTGTGGACTCACACCATGGTGGCACGTGTTTCAGCCCTGTGGGAAGGCCTCGAGGGAAAGCCACATACGTTTGTGTCAACTAGACGGGGAGCCTGACCCTGCTGCTACAGCTCTGGAGGAAAGCACACGTTCACATCTCCACTCAAGATGAGGCCTGACTCCCCTGTGAAGCCTCAAGTGGGACCCAAAGGTCCATGTCAGCACTGGAGAGCAAACCTCAGGTTCCGGCCTAGGCAGAAGACAAGGACTTACAAGCCTGCACCAACTGTGCAGGAATCCCAAGAGGCCCCTTGCAACTCACGTGGAGACTGGCATTTCCTGAGGCCACAGGGGCGGGTCCCTGTGGTCCCCATCCTAACTCGAGAAGAACCTTCCACAACTGGAGATAAACCAGGAGGCTATCCCGTCCAGGCGATGTGAGTCCCTTGCCCGCTGCCAGGTCTCAGGGGAAATCACCCTTTCACTCTTGAACCTGGAAGGGTACCTCACACCCTTGCTGCGACTCAAGAAGTTACCCAACTGACCCGTCTCCATGGAGAGGAACACCGAGGGTCTCACCAAACTCTAGAGCAGACCCGTTTTCCCATCCTCCAACCGAGATGGGGATTCCATTCCACGCTTCTTCAGGAAAGGATTCCTGGCGTTCCCATCGCATCTCAAGAGGAGGTGCTCTCAACAGGAAAGTTGAGAGGAACTCCAGGGTTCATGCCACCATTTCAAAAGTCCCCCAAATGTCTGAGTGCACTTCAGAGGAACGTCATTTCCCTGCACTGCCTCGAATGTCACCCCGAGGATGGACTCACATTATGGAGACACGTGTTTCAACCCTGTGGGAAAGCATCCAGGGAAAACGGCAGACCCCTGTGTCAAATAGACGGGAAGCCTTACCGTGCTGCTGCAACTCAGGAGGAAAGCAGTCGTGTACGTCTCCACTCGAGACGAGGCCTGACTCTCCTGTGGAGCTTCCAGAGGAACCCCACGATCCATGTCAGCACTGGAGTGGAAACCTCAGTTTCCGGCCTCGGGTCCAGACGAGGACTTAGGAAACAGCCCTGACTTCACAGGAATCCCGGGAAGCCCCTCTCAAAACGCGTGCAGACTGGTCTTTTCTGAGGGTACAGGGGCGGGTCCATGAGATCCCTGTCATGAATTTAGAGGAACCTGCCGCAACTCGATAAAAACCAGGGGGTTCTCCCCTCCAGGCGNCACACTGCAAATAAGACCCAATGCAGCCAAAAAAATAAATTTTAAATGTGTATTTCATCTGTAACCATCCTCACAAACACACCCAAAAATAATGTTTAGCTACAATATATGGGCATTTGTGATCCTATGAAGCTGACACATAAAATTAACCATCACAAACAGAAAGATAAAATATATATGACATAATACAAGTCAGATTGCTTGTAGGATTGTAAAAAGTTTAACTCCTTCTGTGAAACCTTCTCCAATATCCTTACTCAAAATTAATTGCTCCCTAATTCTGGTTTCATGAATCATCACTCAGAACTTGCATTGAAATTAAAGGATCGGATAAAAAATTTTAAGTACTTTTAGTTAAAATATCATAAGAAATGCATTGAGGTTTAAAGTACATAAAGATGTGTAAATCTCCAACATGACTAAATCACAGTATCTATAAGTAGATTTTTATGAAATATACAAGCACAGAAGGAGCAGATTGAGAAGCTTCTGTTTGTAGACCATGAGTAGTGATCAAGCATAGTTGTATAAGTGAAAAAGTTTAGAGAAAGATGGTTTGGATTGGGGAAATATTGAAAATAATGAGCTAAAGTAATAATCAGCATTGGAGCTTATTACCATTCTAAATGGGCTTCTCTGGTGGTTCAGATGATAAAGAATCTGCCTGCAATGCAAGAGATCTAGGTTTGAACCCTAGGTCAGGAAGATCCTCTGGAGAAGGGAATGGCAATCCACTCCTGTATTCTTCCCTGGAGAATTTCATGGACAGAGAAGCCTGGAGGTCTACAGTCCATGGGGTCACAAAGGAATGGGACACAACTGAGTGACTAACACTTTCACACTTTCAATTTCACCATTCTAAACACTTCATGGCAAATAGAAGTGGAAACAGTGACATTTTATTTTCTTGGGATNAACTGATTCATTGAATGAATCATAAAGATGTGGAAGAGGTTGTGGTGAGTTCAAGAAGCTACAAGGAGTCATCATGGTTGAGCAGAGTGCTCAGGAGGATAGACAGGAATGAGGATGGTAGCAGAAGATTGAAAGGCTCAATCTTTATTCCAACATAAAGGAGGAGTTTCAGAAAGAAATATTCTGTGCTTTAGAAAGATTTTGTGGGCATAGTGAGGAGATAGACTGGAAGAGAGACACCAGCTGGTGAATGCTTTGCTATGTTAGAAGTCCTTTAAGGATAAGTCCTATGTCCAAAACAGAGGTGTCCAATTGCAGGAGAACTCAAGCCACATATGCAATTTTAAATTTCTAGTAGCCATATTAAGAAAACAAAAGGAAAATGTGAAATTAATTACAATAATTAATTCTAGTGTGTTAAGTGCTAGAAATAAAATTGCACCAAATATCATCATATAATCAACATGTAACCACTATGAAAAGCTTCTCTGGCGGCTCAGCTTGTAAAGAATCTGCCTGCAATGTGGGAGACCTGGGTTCAATCCCTAGTTTGAGAAGATCCCCTGGAGAAGGGAAAGGCTATCCACTCCAGTGTTCTGGCCTGAAGAATTCCATGGACTGTATAGTCCNGCTTGTAAAGAATCTGCCTGCAATGTGGGAGACCTGGGTTCAATCCCTAGTTTGAGAAGATCCCCTGGAGAAGGGAAAGGCTATCCACTCCAGTGTTCTGGCCTGAAGAATTCCATGGACTGTATAGTCCATGGGGTCACAAAGAGTCAGACATGACAGCGACTTTCACTTCACTTCAAACACTATAAAACATTATTCATGAAATACTCCATATTCTTTTTACATCCTTTTCTTTTGCTAATATGGTCTAATCTCTATTGATATGCATAATTGACAGAACATTCAGTTCAAAGTAGCCACATTTCAAGTGCTGAAGAATTACTTACACCGTAATGAACAGCACAGGACCAACACATAGATGCTGATACCCAGTGGCAAGAAATAATTATTTGAACTCCTTCCTTTTCATGTGGCATGACTATTAATTCTCACAGCAGCAACAACAATCCTGTGAAGTATTATTATCTACCTTTATGATGAGGAAACTGAGGCCCAAAGAAGTTAAACAAATTGACCGTGGCCTTCCAGCTAGTCAGTGATGGAGCTGGGATTCAAACTCAGCTCTGACCGCCTTTTCCTATATCCACCTGCTTTAGCCACTTTTTTAGGCTGTTCCAGTGAGAAACCTGGGCCTACAGTGAGGGATCATTAGATCAATTTTATGGCAACATCTGAGGCCTTGCCAGCTGAGCCTGTGCAGCTGATGCATGTGAAATTTCAAAGCTTAAAACAGCAAGGAGTCCGTTAAAGAGATGATTTTTTTTTTCAGAATTTATCAAAATGCTTATTTATTTAGAACCTGATTTCTGATCTGCTGAGCCTAATTACTCGACTTGAGAGTCTCAGTCTTTAGAAATGCACTAATCTGCCTGACTGAATCACTGCTTCTTACCTTACCCTCGCTGAAGAGCTCACATTAAAATAAATTATGGGGAGAAATTTTTTCTAAGTAGAGATGGCCCTGACATTTAGTGAACAATCAAGTCCAGAGATGGGAAGCTAAAATTATCAAGGGAAGAGAAGAATTTAATAATAAAGAATGGGCTTTGAAAAAACAAAATCACCAGTCTAAAAGATAAGCGGAACAAGCAAAGCCTGAGGAGAAGGAAAGTACAATATNTAGTGAACAATCAAGTCCAGAGATGGGAAGCTAAAATTATCAAGGGAAGAGAAGAATTTAATAATAAAGAATGGGCTTTGAAAAAACAAAATCACCAGTCTAAAAGATAAGCGGAACAAGCAAAGCCTGAGGAGAAGGAAAGTACAATATAAGATCTTGAGGCCATGGTGGCTATGGATAGAGTGAATAGCAGTATATCAAAGGCAGACCTGAGACCCAGTTCTCTCTGTAGCCGTGGGCCTGAGTCCTAGATGTCTCTTGGAACCAGGGACCCACCTTTGCAAAATGCTGACCAAGGATTAGATAAGCAGTTTGAGATTTTTAAGAGCTGAATAGAGTCTCAAACCCACGATTCTGAGTTAACAAGCCATGGATAGAAAGCAAACTAACGCCCCAAATTTGAAGCTGAAACAGTCTGAATATTAAGTGTATTCTCTCCTCCATGGAATCTTTCCAACCCAGGGATCGAACTTTGGGTCTCCTGCATTGCAGGTGGATTCTTTACTGCCTGAGCCATTAGGGAAGCTCAAATATTAAGTATAATAACATCTAATACCATTTGTTGATTTCCTTACTATCTACATGACCTCTCTATTTGATGTCACGTGCATGAGTGCGTTCTAAGTCACTGTGCAACTCTTTGTGACCCTATGAACCAGAACCCTCCAGGTTCCTCTGTCCATGGGATTCTCCAGGCCAGAAGACTGGAGTGAGTTGCCATGACCTCCTCCAAGGGATCTTCACAACCCAGGGATGGAACCCGTATCTCTTACATCTCCTATACTGGCAGGTGGATTCTTTACCACTGGCACCACCTGGGAAGCCCATTTGATGTCATAGAAACATCCTAACTTCATTATGTCTCAAAGCTCTTTATCTTTCTCCCTAGGGTCTTTCCCACCCACGTCGTCTGTCATTTCCCATCTCTGAAATGAAACCTTTGAGATTCATTCTAAGTACCTCCAAATCCCACCCCCTGCACCCCTACCCCCCAACATGCACAATTCTATCAGTTTTATTTCCTAAATACCTTGTAACTCAGCTTCCTAATTCAAAACCCTTGAAGACCCCTCTTACTAATGCCTCTGACTCTCTGTTCACTGTACCTGGGAAGATCTGTTCTAAATGTCAGTCTAAATATGACTCGTTCGTTCTGGTTTAAACTCATCACTGCTTCTCGCGCCACCCAAGACAAAATACAAGCTCTTTAACAAAGCCCTCTCCTTAGCCCCTCCCCCTTCTCATTTCAAGTTCAGGTCTCTCTGCATGAGCCAAGGAGCACCCTCTCTCCCATCTGGCCATCACACTTGCCCTTTCCTCTCCCCAACCCCTACCTCTGCCTCACCCCCTGTTCATCCTTTAGGACTTGGCTTCACTGCTAGCTTCTTTCAGGAAGCCTTCCCTCATCCTCAGTGTCTGAGATGGGCACCCAAGATATGTGCTTTCATCATTCCTCATGCCTCCCCTATTGCAGCTCATTTCCTGAACAGTTCGCTTGTCTCCAACCCCCTACAAGCAGTTCCCCATCACTCTCCTGTTCAATCTTCCAACCCCAGTACTTTACAGGGTAAGCAATAAAAGCTGAACTAAATGAGGAGAACTGAGTGTTTGTGGAGAACACCAAATATCACTTATTCCCACTTTTCCCCAACTCAAAACTTAGCTTTCATTAAAGTTTGGCAAGTATCTCTGGAAAAGCAAACAGTCCATCCAGTAAGATCTGCCCTTCGATTTCTAAATGAGAGCTCAGTGGAGTGAGTGCAAGTGTCACCATGAAATGCCACGAGCTTTGAGTTAGTGCAGAGTGGGGTCCACATGAGGGGCTGTGAACTTACACAGGCAACAAGAAGTTCTAGAAAGGTTAGGCCCTGGGAGCAGGGCTCTTGCCATTATCTTCTTTCCCATAACAGGACAGTAACCTGATGGCTTCCACCCCACCCCACCCCCCAATCGGAACAGAGTCCTCCATGTGAGTGGTCAGGCAGGGCACACATATCTGCTTCTTGGCACACCTTGGCACCGTGGTCTGCTCGGCTGAGTTTTATGACTAACTTCAATTACTGGGAAAGGAAAAAACATTTTCCTTCTTTGCTGCTTGAAATATCTCATCAAAGAAATGTGGAGACTATGGAAACCAGATTTGATTGGCAGCCAGCTCTTTGCTTCGATCACTTCTGCTGTTCTGCAGCTCTCTTTGGACAAAGGAGTTGGGGCTTTTCTGACAGCCTGATGGGTAATGACATAATTTTAATAATCCTCTCCCCTCAGGGGCAAAAGTAAAAAGGAAACTTCATAATGAAATTACTGTGCCTCAAAGATGTGGTCGCTAGGTTCACCCTTTCTGCATTGTTCGTGCCCAAGGCTCTGGAAACAAGATGTGTATTTCAGGCATGCCTAACACTGCTGTTGGTGCTGTTTTCTGCACGGCCTTGAAGACCAGTGAGGCCTGCAGAAGGCTGAGCCGAAAGTGTGAAGCTTTAGAACTGCTATCAGGATACACTCACTCTCAATTCAGTCTGCTCATCATGTAAAATCATGGGTCTAACTCTTCAAAAATCAGAAGACCGTTGTATTTTAGACTCTAATTTCCAATGTTAAGATCAGGGTGGGGAGAGATGCTCATCTCCTATTCTCACTTGTCTGCAGTGGGCAAGAAGGAAAAGGATGGATAGAACGCTTCAGGCCTCTGTCTCTCTACTCTACACCCCACCTGTGTTTCTTTTCTGATCGACTGATGGGATTGGAAAATAAATATGGTGACTCAACATCTTGGAGGTTTAGAGTTCAGGTAGATTTATCAATTGGGATGGTTTTGGCTGCAAATAACAAGCCAATGTGTCATAAGCATACTTGAGCTTAAGTGACAAGAAGCCCAGAGTCAGAGTAATCCAGCATTGGTGTGGCTGCTTAACATTGTCATCAAGGACCTGGTGCTGCCCACCTGTGACCTGCCTGCCCTCATGACCTGCCCTAACTCCAAACTTAGTGTCCTTGGGCAACAGTGTCCAAAAACAAAAAATCAGGCTGGGGAGGAAGAAGAAGAAGAAAGTACCTTGTCAGAGCGTTTCTCTTTTAAGAGAGGAAAGGTTTTACCAACACTTCCTGCTCGTTTCCTCCTTAATCGCATTGGCCAGAATCAGGCCACACGATCATGGCCTCACTGTAAGGAAGGCTGGGAATGGGAGTGCCTGGCATTTCCAGCCTCTACCGTGGAAGACCAGCTCTGCTGACAAGAAAGGGCACCTGCTGGTGTCGGGTAGACAATCATCAGTGCCTGTCCCGTGTATTGGTTGGAGCAAAGGCCAGGCCAAGGCCTGCTCTCTAATTTAACCCCTTTCAGTAGGAAACTCAGCAGCTGTACCTCCTCCTCTCAGATTCCTGTGTCTTATCTTTCTGTTAGTCCCAAGCTCAGAGCAAGGAGAAAGTCATGATTGCTTATCACCCTCAAACACTAACAGTTACTGCCAGGAACACTGTTGACCGTAGGAAAATAAACCAGTACCCTCAGTTTCTTTATCTGCAAAGTGAGGGGTTTGCACGAGTGTCTCCGAAGCCCCTTCCAGCCCTGACGTTCTGTGGTTCTGTGACTGTGCATTCAAATGTCTCCAAGCAGTGAATCAAATCACAAGTAGCCTAAGAAATGCTATGAAAGGAAACAATTTGACTCACATTGACTTACTCTGGCCTTAAGGAATCAAAACTAATAAATAAGGATGAACTTTGATGCCAGTGTCAGTTTAATAAAAATAGGAACTTGTGAATGTGCCCCAAGCCTGCTGTTCAGTGTAGCCATGTAATGGGCTGACAAGAGTTTAGGAAAATTGTTATTTGCTTGAAACTGAGTTTTGTAAGACAAGCAGAATGACAAGGCACTAAAAATGAGTCTCTCGTTCATCTCTGCTTTGAAATAATCTCTCCGTCTACAGAATACAGCCTATATCCTGACAGGCTTGACATAGCTTATAAAAGTTCCTAGCATCAGCCTCTATTCACACATAATAATAACAGCTGATGCTTTTAGTCTTACTTCCTGTTCAATACATATTAAAACTTTCTTGTCATTGTCTCCTTTAACCCTCACAACCAGAATATTGCTGTAATGTTAATATCTCCATTTTACATGTGAAAAAACTGGAGTTAAGTAACTTGCCCAAGGTCACACAGAGAAATGTAATGGAGTTAGGATTTGAATTTAGGCAGTCTGTGTCCAGAGCCCATGCCCTTAACGACTATGTTATATTTCTCTGACAATATCTAAATATTTTTTAAATTTTTCTTTACATTTCTACTTCTACCACTAATCTATAGGGGTCATTGTTTTTCTACCCACTGGTATTGTATCTGGGGCTTCCCTGGTGGTGCTAGTGGTAAAGAATCTGCCTGCGATGCAGGAGATACGGGTTCAATCCCTGCATTGGGACAATATCCTGGAGGAGGGCATGGCAACCCACTCCAGCATTCTTGCCCAGAAAATCCTATAGACAGAGGAGCCTGGCAGGCTACAGTCTGTGGGGTCACAAAGAGTTGGAATGAAGCAACTTATATCTGACAGCAAATAGACACTCAATAAATACTTAAAGAATGGATGAATGAATGAACAAAGGACTTCCTGTGCAGACTTTTCAATGTTCTTCCAACAGACCCTATTACACCACCACGCTGCTGTGCCCCACCTTATACAGCTCCCTCCACCCAGCAGATTCCTCCTAATCCTTCAGGCTTGTGCTCAGATGTTGTATCCATGCTGTGTTCTTTCCATCCATCTTCCAAAGAGAAAAATAGGTCACATGGAAAACAAGTCACATAAAAAGGAACTAGAATCAGAATGACACAGGTTAATAATGCCTATTAACCAGATTAGCTAACAAAAGTCCCCAGGTCTCAATGACTAAACACAATAAAATCACTCACCATCAGCAGAAGCTGAGGGCAGGGCTCTGCTATCATTAAGGGACAGAGGGTCCATCCTGTGACAACATCATCTTTGAGGTATGGCCTGGAAGACCAGCATGGATGGGAAAGAGACAGCCTGGAAGACTGAAGTAGGCACATCACTCCCACCCACACCCCACCATAACTCAATCTCATGGCTCTAACCTAGCTGCAAACAAGGCTGAGAAATGAGGTGGTCTTGCCCACAAAGATGAAATAAATTTGATGAACACATAATATTCTTTTCACCAGAGCTCCTTCACAGTAATATGGAAAAATACCTTCGAAATTCTATTGAATAGTATCTTCGTCTTAACAAATTCTACACCCAGACACATTTTCAGTCAAGCATAAAAGTAGGATAAAGAAATGTTCAGGCATGCAACATCTCAAATGTGCCTGTTCTCAGGAAGCAACCAAGAAATATAAACAAGGAAGTCAATAAAGGAAGAAGAAAATATCAAATTCAGGAATGAGCAATCCAAGGCAGGAGAGAGCTGAAGAGAATCCAGAATAATAGTCAAAAAAGGCCCAGAGAACAGCAAACCCAAACTTGAGCAGAAGGGTATAAGGGGACCACATTTGAAGATGGGAAAAGGGAAGGGGGCTGGTATATAATTGGATGACATACCACCCTGCTCCCTCGTCTTCATCATAGAAAGTCAATAACATCACAAATTTATAAATCTAGAAATTTCAATATAGGCATATTACTTAGAAACAGAGAAGTAAATGACAAATGGAACAGCTAAAAAGAGTTGAAAAGTATTGCTCTAGGATAGTTGAACTTGGAAGTAGGGTGAGCTGAACTTGGAAATAGGGTGGGATACAGCCAGAGGATGCCATTTGTCACTCCAGCTCTTTGTAGAGTATTTGAGTTTTTAACCATGTAATGTATTTCTTGGCAAAATTTTACATATTTTTTAAATAAAGAGGAAAAAGAGATAAAGAAGTTTCCATATTTTTTTCCTTCATCTTACCCAAGGCTCCCCTTATTATGGCCTCAAAATGTCAGAGAGAGACGAATGAGACAGGGTGAATGTTCATTAATATGATAACTTCTTCAAACTCCAAACAGTATTTTTTTCACTTTCATCCAATTCTTTCAATTATTCAAAAAAAACACTGGCCAATGGTCCCATCAAATTGCCAACATCCACTGGATCATGGAAAAAGCAAGAGAGTTTCAGAAAAACATCTATTTCTGCTTTATTGACTATGCCAAAGCCTTTGACTGTGTGGATCACAATAAACTGTGGAAAATTCTGAAAGAGATGGGAATACCAGACCACCTGACCTGCCTCTTGAGAAACCTATATGCAGGTCAGGAAGCAACAATTAGAACTGGACATGGAACAACAGACTGGTTCCAAATAGGAAAGGAAGTACATCAAGGCTGTATATTGTCACCTTGCTTATTTAACTTATATGCAGAATATATCATGAGAAATGCTGGGCTGGAAGAAGCACAAGCTGGAATCAAGATTGCCAGGAGAAATAGAAGGACTGATGCTAAAACTGAAACTCCAATACTTTGGCCACCTCATATGAAGAGCTGACTCATTGGAAAAGACTCTGATGCTGGGAGGGATTGCGGGCAGGAGAAGAAGGGGACAACAGAGGATGAGATGGCTGGATGGCATCACTGACTCAATGGACATGAGTTTGGGTGAACTCCGGGAGTTGGTGATGGACAGGGAGGCCTGGTGAGCTACGATTCATGGGGTCGCAAAGAGTCAGACACAACTGAGCGACTGAACTGAACTGAACTGAATGGTCCCATCTTCCTGAGTAGGTTCAAGGGAAGAGAGGAAAACAGATGGGACCATGAACACAGCCCCTGAAATATCACTAGTGACCACTACCCATGTCTGCCTCTCCTTCATCTTGCCAAAAAAAAATTTAAAAATAAGACATTTTAGGCATTTTTCTGAAATCAGTGTGCTCTACGTGCTCTTTATCTAGCTTGACATGACTGTTTTGGTGATCACCCATAAGTATTGCCTTCCAAAGTGCTGGTACAGCTATCAGTCTTACCTGTCTAATTTCAATAATTCACCTTTAGCTTTCGTAAGCAACGTTTGTCCATTTCTTGGCTCTCTTGCTACCCTTCATGCTTCTAAAAGTTTACCAGCAATAGTTCTGCTGTTAGTTCTGTAAGATCTATTAGAATGTCGTTTATTTGGTCCTAAATACTTGACAACCTAGACAGCATATTAAAAAGCAGAGACATTACTTTGCCAACAAATGTCCATCTAGTCAAAGCTATGGCTTTTCCAGTAGTCATGTATGGATGTGAGAATGGCCTATAAAGAAAGATGAGCACTGAATAACTGATGCCTTTGAACTGTGGTGTTGGAGAAAACTTTCAGTCCCTTGGACTGCAAGATCAAACCAGTCAATCTTAAAGGAAGTCAGTCCTGAATATTCACTGGAAGGACTGATGCTGAAGCTGAAACTCCAATACTCTGGCCACCTGATGTGATGAACTGACTCACTGAAAAAGACCCTGATGTTGGGAAAGACTGAAGGTGGGAGGAGAGAGGAGAAGAGGATGACAGAGGATGAGATAGTTGGATGGCATCACCAACTCAATGGACGTGAATTTGAGTAAGCTCTGGGAGTTGGTGATGGACAGGGATGTGTGGCATGCTGCAGTCCATGGGGTCGCAAAGAGTCCAACACAACTAAGTGACTGAACTGAAGGGGCGAGAAGTCATATAGAGTCTCAGAGCTTAGTACGTAGTTCATTTGAACCAAAGCATTTATCTCCTTAGGGTTCCCACAGCACATTGACCTAACATCCATCATTGTTACGTCTGTGTACAGTTTTTTCCTGCCTGAGACACAGTGAGCTTGAAGGCAAGGACAAAATCTTAGTTTATTCATGTCTGTAGGATTAAATACACAATTCAGAATATTCTATAATATTTTACATGTTCAATACATGTTTATTAAATAATGATTGTAAACTCATAGTTCATGGAAGAGACAAAAACAGCAAGTCTGATGTGTTTCAAATTCAGGGAGGTACAAGGCTTTAGCATGTCACTCAAGATAAATTTTAATCTAGGAACACACTTCTTCCCTGTGCCCCCCTCGTTCTCTTTACTTACTTAACAGAAATCTGGTTTCCAGATTCTGCCACTTGTTTTTCTCCATCATCATGAAAACAAGGGTATTCTCTTTCTTTGAACTGCATGTGCTCACTTAAAAAAAAATTTTTTTTCTTGGAGTATAGTGGGCTTCCCAAGTGACACAGTGGTAAAAAATCCACCTGCCAGTCAGTTCAATTCAGTTTAGTCGCTCAGTCGTGTCTGACTCTGCGACCCCATGAATCGAGGTTTAAGAGATGTGGGTTCAATCCCTGGGTGGGGAAGATCCCCTAGAGTAGGAAAGGGCAACCCACTCCAGTATTCTTGCCTCGAAAATTCCATGGATAGAAGAGCCTGGCAGGCTACGGTGCATGAGGCTACAAAGAGTCAGACGTGACTGAGTACACACACACACACACACACACAATTGCTTTACAATGTTGTATTCGTTTCTACTGTATAACAAAGTGAATCAGCTATACATATAGCTATACACATAGCTGAGCCACCAGCGAAGCCCATATAAACATATACAAATAACCCTTCTTTTGTAGATTTCCTTCCCATTTAGGTCACCAAAGAACACTGGGTAGGGTTCCCTGAACTATGCAGTAGCTTCTCGTTGTGCTCACTTTTACAACTAAATTTAAATATCATAGAAAGGGTCCTGATTGGTTTCTGCTCTTCAGTTTATCCTTGTCTGAGGCCCCAGCTTGTAGAGGGAGATCAGACCCTCTCCTGGGGAGGGCACCTGTGTGACAATTCCAGCAGCGTGGTTATTCTATGAGGCTTTTGTAATCAGAACCTCTCTCTGAGGATAGTTTACTGACACTGGAAGTTCGTCATGGTTACAGAGCACTTTGATTTCACAAAAATAAGAGGTCTTCTCTGCTGAGGTGGCAAGTGCTGTTTTGTTTAATACAGATTAACTGGGGAAGAACCACAAGTTCAGTGTTAAAGAGCCAAGATTTCTCTCCCCTCCCTGAGCCAGCCTGCTCAGAAGATAGTGATACGTGTTTATAGTCACTAAATTGAACTGAAGAGAAAGTCAAGCTGGAAGCCATTTGTCTTTGAAAAGAGGCCACCAGAAGCAGCCTCCTGCCCTATCTGCCCATAGAAGTCCTCATATTCCCCACCCACGGGTCCTCTTGGTAATAAACAAATGCAGCTAAGAATCTGTATTTGGCATATTTATAAGAGTCTAATCAATGTTACCCGATCAGGCTTCCCTGGTAGCTCAGAGGTTAAAGCGTCTGCCTCTATTACGGGAGACCTGGGTTCAATCCCTGGGTCGGGAAGATCCCCTGGAGAATAAAATGGTAACCTACTCCAGTATTCTTGCCTGGAGAATCCGATGGACAGAGGAGCCTGGTGGACTACAGTCCATGAGGTAGCAAAGAGTCGGACACAACTGAGCAACTTAACTAACTTAAAGTTACCTAAAAAGAAAAATAAAAACAAAAAGGTGACAAAATCTGAGTACTGGGCTTTGGCTTCAGTCAATACAATGCAGGCAAGAGCTGGGGTCCCAGTCTCAGACTAACTTTCTACACCCAAGAAACAACAGGGATTATATCAACCCTGGAACCTCAGTGGGAGGGTCAGCGTTTAATGGAAAAGTGCTCTCCTCACTGTTCTGCCCCTCAGCGTGGAGATTAGATGTCTGTGTTGCTATTCCATACCTGACAACAGAAAAAATATATATATAAATGACATCCAGTGCTGACAAGAATGTTGTACAGATAATACATCAAAATTATGGAGATGCTATAAATAGGTACAAATCTTTGGGAAAATAATTTGCTCATAGATCTTAAAAGTCATAGAAAGTTTTCTACCCTCTCATTCCTGGAAATTTATCCTAGTGGGGGGAAAAAAAGATATAAAATTAAGATACAGTTTTGCAAAGTGTACTTATTGTAGCATTATTTTACAAACTATTATAGCAACAGGAAATATCCTAACCATGCAAGGATAAGAAAGTGTTAGACCATGGTCCAGCCACACAATAGAAAAGTATTTATCAAGTAAAATTATTATAAAGACTGTAGCATGTGGGAAAGCACTTACAAAGTGCCTGCGGGGGACCCAGGCCACGAGTGGAGGCGGAGGTGTGCAGGAGCAGCGCTGGGCGATGGTGGGAATCCCTGGAGCGGCCGCCTTCCAGCTTGGTGCTGACAAAAGTGTGCCAGCAATGCCTGGATCTCCTGTGGAAGTGAAGATACAGTCAAGATCCTCACCTCCCACCATGCCACCCCTTCCACCAATAAATCCCGGAGGACCCAAGCCCGTGTCATTCACTCTTACAGCATTGAGCAATGGCATCAACCCTTCTCCTCCTACCCTTAACAGCACCCCATCACCACCACAAAGATTCAGCAATGGCCCTGCCTCTTCCACATCATCTGCATGAACTAACCAACAGTTGCCAGCCACTTGTGGTGCTCGGCAGCTCAGCAAGTTGAAACGCTTCCTCACCACTCTGCAGCAGTTTGGTGATGACATCTCGCCTGAGATTGGGGAGAAGGTGCGGACTCTTGTTCTAGCACTGGTGAACTCAACAGTAACAATTGAAGCATTCCATTGCAAGCTCCAGGAGGCTACAAACTTTCCTCTTCGTCCTTTTGTTATTCCATTCCTCAAGGCCAACCTGCCTCTGCTGCAGCGAGAACTGCTTCACTGTGCTCGGGCTGCCAAGCAGACCCCAACCCAGTACCTGGCTCAGCGCGAACACTGAACACCATCTGCTCAACACAAGTATTGTGTCCCAAGCTGACTCTTCTAAGCTGCTCATGCAAGTGCATGGAAATGGAAAGAGGCCCAGTCCAGAGAGGCAGGAAGAGAGCAGTTTTGAAAGAGATGCAATTGCACCTGAACCTCCTGCCAAGAGAGTGTGTACCATTAGCCCTGCTCCCCGGCACAGTCCTGCCCTCACTGTACCCCTCATGAATCTTGGGAGCCAGTTCCATCCTACTGCTCTGCCTCTTCAGCACTACACCTTAGAAGATATCGCAACTTCCCACCTATATCGTGAGCTCAGCAAGATGATAGAACATCAAGAAGTTCGTGATAGACACCACAATCTTAGTCTAAATGGAGGCTATCAAGATGAGTTGGTAGACCATTTGACAGACAGGGAATGGGCTGATGAATGGAAACATCTTGATCGTGCCCTCAGCTGCATTATGGAAATGGCAGAGAAAACAAGGTGCTCCGTGGCAGCCCTGTGGCACCATCAAGGAGCAGACCGTGAAGAACTCAACTACTGGAAAAGACGATTCAATGAAAACACAGAGATGAGGAAAACAGGGAGTTGGCCTCCAGGCAGCACAGTCCTGGGAGCGCAGATTCTCTCAGCAATGATTCTCAGCTGGAATTCAACAGTAGGCTGGAACAGGATATGTATCTGTGGAGTTTTGGGAAAAGACTGAAGCTGCGGATAAGGTGAAAATGCAGGCCATGTCAGAAGTACAGAAAGCTGTTGCTGAGGCAGAGCAAAAAGCCTTTGAAGTGACTGCAACCGAGAGAGTTCGAATGGCGCAGACAATAGCGGACATCAAACAGCAGGCTGCAGAGGATGCATTCCTCATCATAAACAAGCAGGAAGAGTCAACGGAGAGCTGCTGGAACTGTGGCCACAAAGCCAGTGGAACCTGCAGTGGCTGCAACATTGCACGATACTGCGGCTCTTTCTGCCAGCATTAAGTGCCCTTACAAAGGCCCTAATACAAAAACCAGGACAAGAGAGCACCAGAAAAGAAAGCTATAATCTTATTTTTCTTATGAATACTGATATAAAAATTATAAATAAACTGAGCAAATTGAATCCAGCAACATACTAAACAAATAATATACCATCGCCAAGTTGGGTTTATTCTAGAAATACAAGGATGATTCAGTAACAGGAAATAATCTGTTCATATAATTCTCCATATTAATAGATCAAAGGAGGAAAAACACATGATGTCACCTCAACATAGGCTGCAAAAGCATGTAATAAAATAAATATAACAATTATTCCCAATTTAAAATATTTAAATTCTTAGTAAAAAAGGAAAAATAGGTGTTTTCTCAACTATCTGTATATCTATACATACATACGTAGCTATATTGAGCTTTAGTTATTTAGAACTATAAGAATGCAGCAACAGATGAACTGATGAGTTCCTTAAAGACTAACTGAGTGCAATGACTATTTAAAGATTCAAAGGCAAATCCTGTCCTGATCTTTGCAGATTGTACCTTTAGGTACAAGTTACTTCACCTCTATACTCATTAGAATGCTTTGAGCTGCAAATTATTCCCATTCTCAGTATTTTCCAATAGCTTTGCTTTATGCAGATAAGCAATTCCACATGTCCCATCAACCCACATATTCTCACCATTGCCTCCTTACCACCAATCTCCACCTCATTCACCTATACCAGTAATTTGGGTTTTTCCTAAAGACATACCAAGCACATTCCTGTCTTGGGACCTTTGAACTTGCTGTTTCCCCTGTCTAGAAAGTTCTTTCCTCAAATGTTTTAATGGCCCACTCCCTCACTTTATTCACTTGACTGACCAAATAGCAAGCCTCTCAGATATATGACCCCCAATCAACACTTCCTGTCTTCTTACCCTGCTGGATTACCTGATATCATTCTATGTATTCATATGTATACTGTTTTTTTTCTGTTAACAGAAATTATGTTTCATGAGAAATTGTTTAGGACAGCGCCTGGCACATAGTAGCTGCTAAGTAGGCAGTAGGTTAAGTGAACTGTTGAAATAAAGAGGAAAATATGACTCATACATATTTAAACAATTAAGAAACTTATTATCTCACAAAGCTAAATCCCCAAGGTAGGACTAGGTCCAGGAAATAGTAAAGCTTTTTTTCTCTTTCTATGAATTCTCTATGGTCTTCCCCCTTCAGCATGCCTGCTTTATCCTTAGAAACAGGCTGCCCGCAAGGTCACAAGATGGCTGCAGCAGCACCTAGAGCAACATGCTTTCTCTTTCATGTCCATTTGAGAGAGAGCAAGACTCTGCCTTTATACCAGTCAGAGTTCTCTCATGTTCACACATAAAATTAACCACCGTTCCTCACCCACTGTGAAATTAAAGTCCTTCCCTTCCATCTGATTGAGCTCCCTTTGTTCACATGCCCACCCCTGACCAACCACTGAAAAAGAGGATTGAATTCCAATTTTGGCTCACATGAATGAGGACCTATCCCTGGAGAAGGGCTAGGGTCAGCCTTTACTGTCTCACAATGGAGGAGTTTCAGGAGGAAGAAGTAGGTGAATCCTTGTCCTAAACAGACAACCAACCATGAACTATAATCTCTGACTTCAGAGAACTCTCAAGCCCAGGAAACCCCTTCTGACAGAGTAACTAGCCTCTTGGGGTCTTGAAACACATTAGAACTGTACATGGAACAACACACTGGTTCCAAATGGGGAAAGGAGTACGTCAAGGCTGTATATTGTCACCCTGCTTATTTAACTTATATGCNTGTGTGTGTGTGTGTGTGTGTGTGTGTGTATAAGTTGCTGAGCTCTTCATTTCAAGTACATTTTAAAAATACTGCATTTGTATTCTCCTCTCTTCACTATTACTAGTTTTCTTACCATATTTTACATGTAATTGTATTGTGTCTCTTAAATGTTTATTGTGGGTATCGATTTTACTACTTTTTTCTTTAAATTTATTTTTAATTGAAGGTTAATTGCTTTAGTGTTGCATTGATTTCTACCAAGCATCAACATGAATCAGCCATAAGTTTACCCATGTGCCCTCCCACTTGAACATCCCTCTCACCTCTGTCCCCATCCCACCCTCTAGGTTGTTAATGAGCCCTTGTTTGAGTTCCCTGAGTCATATACAGCAAATTCCCATTGCTATCTAGAATGTGGTCCACTGGAGAAGGGAATGGCAAACCACTTCAGTATTCTTGCCTTGAGAACCCCATGAACAGTATGAAAAGGCAAAATGATAGGATACTGAAAGAGGAACTCCCCAGGTCATTAGGTGCCCAATATGCTACTGGATATCAGTGGAGAAATAACTCCAGAAAGAATGAAGGGAGGGAGCCAAAGCAAAAACAATACCCAGTATTGGATGTGACTGGTGATAGAAGCAAGGTGATGCTGTAAAGAGCAGTATTGCACAGGCACCTGGAATGTTAGGTCTATGAATCAAGGCAAATTGGAAGTTGTCAAACAGGAGATGGCAAGAGTGAACGTCAACATTCTAGGAATCAGCGAACTAAAATGGACTAGAGTGGGTGAATGGAACGCAGATGTCCATTATATCTACTACTGCGGCCAGGAATCCCTCAGAAGAAATGGAGTAGCCATCATGGTCAACAAAAGAGTCCAAAATGCAGTACTTGGATGCAATCTCAAAAAAACAGAATGATCTCTGTTTGTTTCCAAGGCAAACCATTCAATATCATAGTAATCCAAGTCTA
Organism: Neotragus pygmaeus; assembly: GCA_006410875.1. NCBI lineage: Eukaryota > Metazoa > Chordata > Mammalia > Artiodactyla > Bovidae > Neotragus > Neotragus pygmaeus. The sequence continues at coordinate 270,311 of SJYV01044888.1, read as the reverse complement.
TCCTCAGCCAGTAACAATGAAGAAGCTTAAGTTGAATGGTTCTATGAAGACCTACAAGACCCTTTAGAACTAACACCCCCAAAAGATGTCCTTTTGATTATAGGGGACAGGAACGCAAAAGTAGGAAGTCAAGAAACACCTGGAGTAACAGGCAAATTTGGCCTTGGAATACAGAATGAAGCAGGGCAAAGACTAATAGAGTTTTGCCAAGAAAATGCACTGGTCATAGCAAACACCCTCTTCTGAAAACACAAGAGAAGACTCTATACAAGGACATCACCATATAGTCAACACTGAAATCAGATTGATTATATTCTTTGCAGCCAAAGATGGAGAAGATCTATAGAGTCAGCAAAAACAAGACTGGGAGCTGACAGTGGCTCAGATCATGAACTCCTTATTACCAAATTCAGACTTAAATTGAAGAAAGTAGGGAAAACCACTAGACCATTCAGGTATGACCTAAATATTATCCCTTATGATTATACAGTGGAAGTGAGAAATAGATTTAAGGGACTACATCTGATAGATAGAGTGCCTGATAAACTATGGATGGAGGTTTGTGACATTGTACAGGAGACAAGGATCAAGACCATCCCCATGAAAAAGAAATGCAAAAAAGCAAAATGGCTTTCTGAGGACGCCTTACAANACAAGCTGGAATCAAGTTTGCTGGGAGAAATATCAATAACCTCAGATATGCAGATGACACCACCCTTATGGCAGAAAGCAAAGAAGAACTAAAAAGTCTGTTGATGAAAACGAAAGAAGAGAGTGAAAAAGTTGGCTTCAAACTGAACATTCAGAAAATGAAAATCATGGCCTCCAGTCCCATCACTTCACGGCAAATAGATGGGGAAACAATGGAAACAGTGACAGACCTCATTTTCTTGCATTCCAAAATCACTGCAGATGGTGACTGAAGCCATGAAATTAAAAGATGCTTGCTCCTTGGAAGTAAAGCTATGACCAACCTAGACAGAATATTAAAAAGTAGAGACATTACTTTGCTAACAAATGTCCATCTAGTCAAAGCTATGGTTTTTCCAGTAGCCAGGTATGGATGTAAGAGTAGGACCATAAAGAAAGCTGAGTANGAAGTAAAGCTATGACCAACCTAGACAGAATATTAAAAAGTAGAGACATTACTTTGCTAACAAATGTCCATCTAGTCAAAGCTATGGTTTTTCCAGTAGCCAGGTATGGATGTAAGAGTAGGACCATAAAGAAAGCTGAGTACTGAAGAACTGATGCTTTTGAACTGTAGTGTTGGAGAAGACTCTTGAGAGTCCCTTGGACTGCAAGGAGATCCAACCAATCTATCCCAAAGGAAATCAGTCCTGAATATTCATTGGAAGGAATGATGCTGAAACTGAAACTCCAATACTTTGGCCACCTGATGTGAACAGCTGACTCATTGGAAAAGACCCTGATACTGAGAAAGACTAAAGGTGGGAGAAGAAGGGGAAGACAGAGGATAAGATAGTTGGATGGCATCACTGACTTGATGGACATGAGTTCGAGTGAGCTCCGGGAGTTGGTGATGGACAGGGAGGCCTGGCATGCTGCATTCCATGGGGTCGCACAGAGTCGGACATGTCTGAGCAACTGAACTGAACTGATGTCTTGAGTAAAGTACCACTCTTAGACAGGAGAGCTGTCTCAAAACTTTTCCTCCCGGGAGAGACTAAGCACTGGGGGAAAGAGAGCCAAATATAACCCTCTCTTGAGGGAAGGAGACGGAAACAGCAGTCCAAAACACATTTCACCAGAGAGCATTTTTTGCAAATCAGTATCAAAACATGAAGCATCTACAAAATATCATATTCCTCCACAGTAATTAAAGGTCATTTACTTCCTATTCAGGCAGTATGAAGAAAGGCAGTATTACAACACAGGAGAAAATATTTTGTCAGCAAAATCAGCCAGGTTGTAAGTTACTGAGAATATATCACCAGGCAGATACCTACACTCGTAAACCAATAGTTCCACTAAAAGTTGCTTTGGTCACAACTCTGACATTAAGGTGACTTCCTAGCAAAAAGAGTCCCAAAGAGACATTGAAAAGCATCTGAAGTATTGTCTACCATTTCAACAATGTTACAACATCCAACATAACCTGCTGCAAAAGCACAAATCAACTTCTAATGTAGCATCCCTAGAAAATATTTGATCATTTTTTACAGTGACTCCTTTTGCAATGAGATACTTTAAATCTCAAATAATTATTTTCTTTTTGATTAGCTGTTGAGTTGTCACTAACCATATTAAGTCATTTTGGGGTGAATATTTCACATGCCTTGAAAATGCTATTTTCTCAACATCTAATACATCCAAACTATTGTAAGCTGACCTCCTTCTCAACACTCGGCACTGGAGGCTGCAAGCAACCACAGCAAAGGCACATATTTTGTTTCTAACACAAAAAGAGTAAGGCTCTGAGTAAAACTTTCTTGCTTCTTTCTAATTATCTTGCAAGGGTAACTTCTTCAAAAGGGCTACTGTTTACTCACATGACATAGGTCTAAATATTATCCAACGTTTGTAAGCTATTTCATGAAAAAAACATCCACTAATTTTGTAATAAATGAGAGGGAATTGGAGAAGATTTGAAGACGTCCAACATTGCCAGAAAATTTGCTAGCCAGAAAATTTGATACAAGTTGCCCCAGAACACAATCAGCAAGGGACAGAGCTGGAGAATCCAGCCCAGGTCTTCATCCTCTGCAACAGGGCTCTCCCTACAGGAAGGCTCGCCCCTCAGCCAGGCAGCCTCGTCCCTTTCTGGTGTACCCGTCTGTACACATAGTGGGCTTCTGCTCATGTGCTACAGCAAGGCACAAATTCAGCTCTAAGTTTTCTTTCATCAAAGCGAACTCCTAGTGAAGATTTAAACATCCATAAGGAGATATACGGATATATCCCATAAAGATATATACAGATATATCCAACCTAAAGTGGTTCAAAAGAATCACAGCTTTTCCTAGTTCAGAAAGGACCGAAACTATACATTAGTAGAGAAACTAATCCCTAGGTCTACTTGATTTTATTCGGCAGAAATCAGGGACCAAGTTCAGCCAAACTGCAGAAAGCAGAGAGTCAGATTGAGGCAAGATTAGGAGGTTTCCAAGACTGCCCTGGGCTTCCCTTGTGGCTCAGTTGATAAAGAAGCCACCTGCAATGCAGAGACTGGGTTGGGAAGGTCCTCTGGAGAAGGAAAGGCTACCCACTCCAGTATTCTGGCTTGGAGCATTCCATGGACGCTATAGTCCATGGGGTCACAAAGAGTCGGACACTGTTGAGGGATTTTCACTTTTCACTTTCAGGACTGCTCTAAGGCAAGGGGCTTGAGAGGTTGTAAACAAAGTGAGTTGGGAAATGAAGCTGGAGTCTGAACTGGATAACGGAATGCGGACAAGGGAGAGCCAACAGGCCATGCAGTCCTTGCAGCAAGGGCCAGGTCACATTTGTCTCTGAATCCCAGCTTCCAGCACGGTCAATGCTCATCAGTACATACTGAATTTATGGTGTATGAAAGAAATGGATGAATGAATTCATATATACCATGAATGTACACACACACGTGCAAACACACAGAGAATGGTGGGGGGGGGGTTGGTGCTTATACACTAGAACACTAGGATCATAGTTAGACAAAATTCACCATTATTATTCATCCTTGTTAATTCTTGTCTCAGATGGATACTTCTTTGCTTTCTTTGCTCTGACTGTTTAAAATCTAAGACTTGGACACTCAAACTCTGCTTTCTGGGGAACCCAAGCAAGGGCAGGTAAGGCTGCTGGGAGGCTTCTAGAGAAGAATCTCCCCTCTAGTGGAAAGAGATCTATAAAGAGAAATTGTTCTTTCTTCTTCTGGATGCAGTAACATGAAGACATGATGCCTGGAACTGAGGCAGCCATCTAGTAAGCAAGAGAAAAGTTTGTGAAGGAAAATCAGCGTGTTAAGGACAGTGGTGTGATAAGATCAAAGTCATTGCATCCAACTTTCAGACTTCTTATTATGTGAATTTATAAATATTTTCAGTATTTAAGTCATTGTTCACATTCCAAGATGTCTGGCTCTAGATTAGCGATCACATCATCGTGATTATCTGGATCATGAAGATCTTTTTTGTACAGATAATCATGATGATGTGATCACTAATCTAGAGCCAGACATCTTGGAATGTGAAGTCAAGTGGGCCTTAGAAAGCATCACTATGAACAAAGCTAGTGGAGGTGATGGAATTCCAGTTG
>SJYV01044888.1:242680-263168 GCA_006410875.1 Neotragus pygmaeus | reverse complement strand
CTGATGCTGGGAGGGATTGGGGGCAGGAGGAGAAGGGGAAGACCAAGGATGAGATGGCTGGATGGCATCACGGACTCGATGGACATGAGTCTGGGTGAACTCCGAGAGATGGTGATGAACAGGGAGGCCTGGCGTGCTGCGATTCATGGGGTCGCAAAGAGTCGGACACGACTGAGCGACTGAACTGAACTGAAGCCATTGTTAGTCCAATTTTCTGTTAGTTGCCGCCCTATTCCACCTGTTTCAATGAGACCAACAAAGTAAGATCCCTCACCTGCCAGCTGTAACTCACACGATGTTGTTGCAACAAGGAGGTAGCAATGAATTCACTTAAATTGAAATAGTAATGTATTTAGGTCAGGAAGTTTAGAAGCACAATAACTTAGGAAGGTTCGTAAGTATATTGTTGACAATATTTCTGACCAGCTAATTTAGGAGGACCTGATATAAACAGAGATAAAATCTAAGCCTCATTTAAGCCAATAATCTGACCCCCTCTTCTTTTTTATTGAGAAATCAATAAAACTAATTCACGTAAAGTGAAAATGGGACGTGTTAGTCACTCAGTCATATCTGACTCTTTGGGACCCCGTGGACTGTAGCCCACCAGGCTCCTCTATCCATGGAACTCTCTAGGCAAGAATACTGAAGTGGATTGCCATTTCCTTCTCCAGGGGATCTTCCAGACCCACAGAATGAGCCTGGGTCTCCTGCACTGCAGGCAGACGCTTTACTGTCTGAGCCACCAGGGAAGCCCACGTAAAATGGTTTGCAGTTTGTATTTGTTGATCTGACCTTGTACCAGCCACTATGTTAAGCACTCTACCTATGTTATCTCTTTGATCCTCAGAACAACCCTATGAAGTAGGGAATATTATCATTTTCATTTTATAAATGAGGAAAGGCAAGCTGAAAGGAACCATCAGACTTCCATCTTGCCACAAATTTCTTCCCTGTTATAATCTCATCCTTTGATATAAATGTTAATGAGTAATGAAATACACAAATATCAGAACGCAAGAGAAAGAAAACAGAAAGGCAAGAGACGTCAATAACCCTGTCTTAGAATAAGTTAGTGCTTTGGCAAACAAAGCCAACATGTTCAGAGCTTAGAATAAGCTAATATGGAAAAACCCACTTTACATAAGTTCCTTCCAACTCCATTATTCAGTTTCTCTCCAGCAGGCTCTGAGTGGGTTTCTATCTCACCTCTTCCATGAGTAGGTACTGGGAAGGTTTCCTTAGAAAGGATACCTACCTATTAACAAAACAAATTTCCAGTCATTTCCAAAGTTTCCCCTAGAGAATTAATCTTCTAATTCATGTTCATGAGCTGCCAATCAGATGTCATCAATAGTAATGAAACCCATATCATTAAAATATAAAACTTTTAAAAGCCCATCTGTAAAAAGACAACAAAAGACAAGTTTGTTTACTTTAGAAAAACATAGTAACTCTGTGCTAATTAGTCAACTTCCCAACTAAATCAGAATTCCTATTATTCATGACTATGACTTTTGATTGAAGGAAAATATTAAGACTACAGGTGGCTTATTTCTCCACAATATTTTCCCTGGTAGCTAAGCCAAACAGAAATTTCATTACCTGGTTTCTAGTTACACAATAATGAGCCAGACTGTTCTGAAATCTCAGACATCACAGCCAAGGATTTTTGAGAGGGGTTGTAGATGAGTCAGAAAAATCAGAAAATAATAGTAAAGGGCAGTGGTTTTTAGGAATAATTTGTCAAGTGCGGGGGTGGGGAGAAAAGGTTGTAACCAGGGATTTTTCAGAGCAGTAATAGAATTGCATAATCTCTCCTCTTAGGAACTCGTCACTCAAATTCACTAAGGTTCCAAGATGGCTTTAGGATAATGTGGTACCCTAGTAAGTTTTCCAGTTCCCTGTAAGGAATATTCTATAGAAGTCTTCATCACTTAGTTTGTTTAGAAAAGCAATGATTGTTGCTTAGAGGTTGCCTCTTGGACTCATTCTCCTTATGGGACATGAAGAAATATATACAAAAAAACTCCTTATGTGGAAGTTTCATTTGATGATGAGAGGAAGAGCTGCAGGACTACAGACGCCACACAGAAGCATGCTGACAAAGACATCAGAGAGGAATTTAAGACCCAGATCAACTCATTTAAGCATATTTGTGCATCTAGATGGTAAAGAATCTGCCTGCGATGTGGGAGACCAGGGTTCGATCTCTGGGCTTGGAAGATCCCTTGGAGAAGGGAACAGCAACCCACTCGAGCATTCTTGCTTGGAGCATTTCATGGACAGAGGAGCCTGGCAGGCTACAGTCGATGAGGTCGCAAAGAGTCGGACACGACTGAGCAGCTAACACACACACACATGCATCTACTTGAAAAATGATAATAAGAACACTGACAGACGAGTGGAATCATATCATACATTTTACATACATCATCTGTCCCAACAACAGCCCCATAAAATTGGTGATGTTAACCCTTTTTACAGGAAGAGAGAATAATAAACTACCAAGAGTAATATATAAAATTTTAAATATCTCAATTATTGTCTATCCTATGTACATATTAGTTTGTACTTTGCTTCAGATGAGAATTTTGAAATTAAAGACGTTCTCACATGAAATCGTTGAGAACAAGAGTAATACTGGAATGCACATGAGGGACACAGACTTTTTTCTAGAACACAGATTCTCAAATTCTGATCTCAGGATCCCTTTATTCTCTAAAAATTATTGAAGACTCCCAAGAGCTTTTGTTTATGTATGTTCTAACTATTAAGTCCTTTCATTTCTACCTTTCACCCTCATTTCATCCTTTCATTCTCATTCATGGCACATATCTATAGATATACTTTAATGTTCAACTACTAATTAGTTCTAAAATAACAATAAAAAGCTAATTACATGTTAACATAAATAATACATTCCGTGGAAAAAATATATTTTCCCCAAAAAAGTAGTAAGAAAAACTGCTCTGTTTCACTCATTTACAAGTTGCTCTAATAGCTGGCATATAAAAACATCTGGATTCTTAAAAGTGCTTTTATATTCAATCTGTTGTAACACATTGTTTATGTTGATGTATATGAAGACAAGCTAGTCTCATAATGATACATAGTTGGGAATGATAGAAATATTTTGATGCTCTTCAGATGTTTGTTTTTAACATTTTTTAAAATTATAGTTAATTTATAATGCCATGTTAGTTTCAGATGTACACCCAAGTGATTCAGTTATACATGGGTGTATACAGCTACTCTCAGATTCTTTTCCATTATATGTTATTATAAGATAGTGAAATATAATTACCTGTGCTATACAGTAGGTCTTTGATCATTTATCAATTCCATGTATGGTAGTGTGTGTATGTTAATCCCAAATTCTTAATTTATCCCTCCGCTCCCCCATACCCTTCCTTGCTATCCTCTTTAGGTAACTAAAAGTTTGTTTTCTATGTCTGTTAGTCTATTTCTGTTTTGTAAAGAAGTTCATTTGTATTAATTTTTTAGATTCCACATATAAGTGATACCATATGATATTTGTCTTCCTCTGTATGACTTACTTCAGTTAATATGATAATCTCTAGGGCCATCCAGTTTGCTGCAAATGGCATTATTTCATTCTTTTTATGGCTGAGTAATGTTCCATTATGTGTGTGCATATATATATATATATATATATTCATTCATATATAATATATGCACCATTTTTATCCATTCATCTGTTGATGGATATTTATGTTGATTCCATGCCTTGGCTATTATAAATATTGTGCTGTGAACACTGGGGTGCATTTATCTTTTCTAATTAGGTTTTCTCCAGATATATGCCCAGGAGTGGGATTGCAGGGTCATACGGTAGCTCTATCTTTAGTTTTAAAACAGCCTCCATATTCGTCTCCATAGTGTCCATATCAATTTACATTCCCACCAACAGTGTAGGAGGGTTCCTTTTTCTCCACACCCTGCTCAGCAATTATAATTTATAGACCTTTTAATTATGCCAATATGCCTGGTGTGGGGAGATACATTACTACAGTTTTAATTTGTATTCTCTAATGATTCTCTTTTAAGTTTAATTAGGTCTCAGTTGTTGATTTTAGTTTTTATTTCCATTACCCTAGAAGACAGATCCAAAAAAAACAAAATGTTACTCTGATGATAAAGCATATTCTCTGGTACTAAACCAAAGCTCAACAAGTGGTAGTTTCTNTGATTCTCTTTTAAGTTTAATTAGGTCTCAGTTGTTGATTTTAGTTTTTATTTCCATTACCCTAGAAGACAGATCCAAAAAAAACAAAATGTTACTCTGATGATAAAGCATATTCTCTGGTACTAAACCAAAGCTCAACAAGTGGTAGTTTCTTTAAGGTTGGTTTGTAACATAGAATCTGAAACTACATCAATGAACTTTTTGTAGTGAGTTACATTAAAAATCCATTTGTCTCTCTTGCACTTTAAATAGTTTACCCAGGCATGATATCGTCATACACTTCACTGGTGATTTAGAAAACATTAGTTGACTGCAAATGTTCTAAGTGTTCATAAATTTCATCGTACAACATAAAAATAAAATCACGTTCATTAATTTCACCAGTACTTTGATCAGAAAAGTCTTTAAATTGTTTGGAAGCTGACAAGCTTACAGTAGTGGATATGTTTTCCAAAATTCTAATTTTCCTTTAAAATCTCAAATTTCATTTTGCCAACCAACACTCAGTTATTTTCCTTGAAGTGATAGGTTCACTTGAAATTTTTGGCAGAAAATATATGCCAAATACCCAATGCTAAGTAACCATAATTGGTCTTTCACTCTTTCAAGTAAAAATGATGCCCCATGAAAAATCAGCTAATTCAACTCCCAACTCAGTCAAACAAGTGCTACTTCTCAAGATAATCATATTTCAATACATAACAGAAAGGCTGTATATACACTTTCCATATCATCACACAAATATTAAAATTGTTCAAGGAATGAGAATCTTTACTGAGGATTTTAGTAAAATTTACCATTTTTGCTGCTTTATGAATGACATTCTTAATTGAAACTAGCATTATTTTTTAAACTGAGTGAAAATTTCAATTACTACTATTATGGTTTGATGTACACTGCCTTAATTCAGCACTTTTATCTGCCAGCACTTTTATCTTCCATTGATTTTACACTACCAGTGGAAATGTCAACACAGTGAAAAGAGTAAATAACATCTGAATATTATTCTGAAAATAGTTCTTATCTTGCAGATTCCTAAAAGGGTCTCAGTGTCCAAGAGACACTGCCCTACAGTCTTTGAGAAGCACTGCTCTACAAACACAACAGACTAAAGCTAGACTAGAAAGATGGGGATGAGGGAGAAAGAAAGAGAGAAATTTGATTTTTGGTTAATTACTAGAAATCCTTATCATTTTTCACCTAAACTTATTAATAGTAGTATTAATGAAAAACATCTCGATATCTTTTTAATGGGGTAAGCACCAACTTCATATTTATGAAGTCAGTAACATTTTGACTGGCATCAATTACCAAGATTTCTCCCTGAATCTCAAAATCAAATTCTTAAAGCTTTCAGGCAAAGCTGTTTTAATTGAAAGAATTGTCTATATATTAGATTATTAATCTGTTAATGGTGTTGGCGATGGACAGGGAGACCTGGAGTGCTGCAGTTCATGGGGTCGCAGAGTCAGACACGACTGAGTGACTGGACTGACCTGAACTGAACTGAATGCTCTTGGGTTTTATTTAAGTTTCAAAAATGTTTTGCCCTGCAATATGGTCAGTTCATAATGATTTATGATATGGTATTGGGAGTTGCAAAGAACTTCAGTTTATTCTATCAGTGAGATGGCCAGAAAATTGAGCAGCCAAAGTGGTATATAGAATTTATATTCAGTCCTTCCTCTTCTTAAATTCATTCAGTAACTTTGGATAGTTTGGGGGATAAAATCCAAATGTTTTATTGCAGCTTGAAAAGCTGTGTGTTATCTAGCCCATAACTCCCTCACCTTCCTCACCAGCCTCACCCCCTGCTCTCTCTTCTCTCTAGACATCCATATTCTCAAGGGTTTACCCTAAGTAAAAACCTAGATTGTCAGGCTAAATTTTAAAATTCTAGATACATAAATGATAGACTATATATACATATGTAGATATATCTACATATATATACATATATAGATATAGCTTTACATATATTATTAAAACTCGACATTCAAAAGACTAAGATCATAGCATCCAATCCCATCACTTCATGACAAATAGATGGGGAAACAATGGAAACAGTGAGAGACTTTATTTTNTATTAAATCAAGAACCAGGACTTAATGACTATATAAAATTATTAGACTCTTTGTATGTTGAAAGATGCTAAAATTAAGAAATAGCTTCCTTTCACTGTCAGGAAAATGTGGCATGGAAAAAAATAAAAAGCCAAGGACGTGAATATACACCTTTTGTTAAAATCTCAAGACAGATCAGAGTTGCAGAATAGTGTTCAGTCACACAAAATGTCCTCTCAAGACACCAAGGCTGTGTCTCCCAGATTCTCTTCATCACACAAAACAGTCATTGATCGAAACCAAGAATCCAACACAGGGATTGAACCCAGGTCTCCTACATTGCAGGCAGATTCTTTATCAGCTGAGCCACCAAGGAAGCTCAGTGGGGATCTTAGCAGCCTCCTGTCTCAGCCGTCACACTAGGGGCACAGGCAGAGAAGGGCTGCCTCACAAAGATCTGTGAGTGTGGATTCATTCAATGAAATGAACCCCGGTCCTAGTGGAATCCAAAACAGACCCATTACGTTTTCAAAAAAGTTATTTTAGCAAAAGTACTGCCAGATTGGACTGAAGGAACTAGAGATAAATCCCTAGTGGCTCGGTTGGTAAAGAATCTGCCTGCAATGCAGAAGACCGCCTGTGGTGTAGAAGACCTGGGTTCCATCGCTAGATTGGGAAGATCCCCTGGAGGAGGAAATGGCCACCCACACCAGTATTCTTGCCTGGAGACCCCCCATGGAAAGAGGAGGCTGGCAGGCTACAGTCCATGGGGTCACAAAGAGTGGGACATGACTTAGTGACTAAATCACCACCACTAAGTGAAAAGAGGAATTTGAACTCACAAAATCCTACTCACAAGAAGTAGGCTAATAGGACTATTAAGCTACAAAGAGATGGTACAAAGAGTACCATCTTTCACTAAAAAAAAAAAAAAAAAAGGATCATTCAGGGGATGAAATCAAGAGCTCAAAGGACAGGGCCAATGAGAATGATTCCTAACACCCCTTTGTACCTCCCATTTCTCCCTTTTTGAACAGAACTATCTATAGCCTTCATTCTCTGCCTATATTCCACAGTTGTAGGTTGCAGGGACAAGGGGTGGATAAGTTGTCTCTCTCGTTTTAAAAATCCATCAATNGAATGATTCCTAACACCCCTTTGTACCTCCCATTTCTCCCTTTTTGAACAGAACTATCTATAGCCTTCATTCTCTGCCTATATTCCACAGTTGTAGGTTGCAGGGACAAGGGGTGGATAAGTTGTCTCTCTCGTTTTAAAAATCCATCAATGTAGAGGAATTTTACCCAAAGTGCACTTTTCGGATTTGGAGAACGAGATGCTGTACTCTGAACAGATGCTGTAATGAGAAATGGGATGAGACTCATGGCTCCTCTTGGAAGGAGGTGGATGTATTTTGGGGGGCGGAGAGGACACCAAGAGGACGTAAACCACTGGGAGCTAGATTATGGACAGTGACAAGCAGATTCTAAGATGATCCAGGGAGCCCTGCTTCCTGGCATTCCTGTTCCACACCATCTCCTCCCCTAGAGTACAGCCTGGACCTGTGACTTGCTGTAGGCCAGAATATGGCAACAGAAATGAGATGTCACTTCTGTGACCACATGACATAAGATCAGAACATCCATCTTGTAGCAGATTCTCTCCCTTGCTGTCTTCACTGTAGTGAACAGGCAGATGGGGGAGACCCTCATAACAAGGTGTTGAGGATAGTCACTGGTCAACAATCAACTAGAAACTGAGGCCTTTAGCCTTAAAATTGCAAAGCACAGGATTCTGCCAACAGCCACGTGAGCTTGGAAGCAGCTCCTTCCCCCGTCAGTCCTTGAGAACAGACCACAATCCTAGCCTACACCCTGATGGCAGCCTGATACGAAATCCCAAGCAAAATACCAGCTAAGCCATGCCCAGACTCCTAATCCAGAAAAACTAGGAGCTAATAAATGTGATTTAAGTCTCTAATGTTTCTAAGTGTGTGATAAATTGTCACACGGCAATAACTAACTAATATAGAGCTCAGTAAGCTAGCCTGGGCTTTGCAGAAGTCTATGTATAGAGCACAGTGCTCAGATCTCTATACTCAAGACCCCAGGGGGCTTCCAAAGAAGAAGAGCATAGGCTCATTCCTCACAGAAACCTTAATGTAATGAATATGTTTATTATGCGTATTGTTCACTATTCATTTACTCATTCATTCAACACAGACTTACTGAGCACCAACTGCCTGCCAGGCACTGTTATTCTCAGGGCTAGTTTATAGGCATCGGTGAGGCAGATAAAGTCTCCCCTTTTGAACTGACCTTCTAGAAAGAGGAGGTAAAAACAAGTTAAAAAAAAGTTAACAAATAAAAGGTAGTTTCAGGCTATGAGAAGCTAAATTCAGTAAATAAAGAGGACTATGAGATAGGAGTGATTCAGAAGAAGGGACTTGTTTATTTAGGTAGACCAGTCATGGGAACCCACTGATGAGATGACATCTAAACAGAGAACTAAAAAGTGAGAAGCAGCCAACAATATAAAGTACTGAGGGCAGAGGAGACAGCAAACGCAAAGGAAGTCCTGAGGCAGAGCCAAGGAAGAAGATGGCGGCCAATGGAGCTAGGGTCAGTGAGCAAGGGAAGGGAACAGCAGGCAATCAGAGAGCTGGGTGGTGCCAGATAACTTGGCACCTTGTTCACAACGCTTGAGAGTCTACTCTTTATTCCTAGTATATCAAGTAATCATGGAAAGGCTTTTTGGAAGAATATTGACATGATCTGATATTCAGAGCAATCCACTGCCTTTTCTTCAGGCTTTCTTTCACTTCTCTGAATCAGTGGTGTGTCATGGGATGGAAACAAACCGTGAAGCTCATGGAGAAACCACAGAAGAGATTTTGTAGATTCCTTTAATCTCTCATTGTCCTACTTCTTTTACAGCCTGTACCTGAAGACTTACTGTCTTCCCAGGTGTTGCTGGGTGCAGCGCCAAACTTGGCAGGTGTCCTCAAAGGAGGTCAGCCTGAGGTGACCCTGGTTGGTCGTTAGCAGCAAGGAAACAATTTCAAGGAGATGCAGACATACGTGGTCATCAGGTGTACACCAAAGCATCGAGCCATTTGTCCCCAGATGGCAACAGCAGAATGCAGTCTCTCCCAACCTATCTTCGATGTCTCACTTTGGTTTCTTGTTTTTATCTCTCTAAAGAAAACAGTAAAAAATGCAGTGAGTTGTGCATGTAGCATCTGTACTCTTTTCTGCAAGGATGTGCATACGTGTTAAGTTGCTTCAGTCATGTCAGACTCTTTGCAACCCAATGGACTTCAGCCCACCAGTCTCCTCTTTCCATGGGATTCTCCAGGCAAGAATACCGGAGTGGGTTGCCATGCCCTCCTCCAGGGGATCTTCCTGAACCAGGATCAAACCCGTGCCTCTTATGTCTCCTGAATTGGCAGGTGGGTTCTTTAAAACTAGTACCACCTGGGAAACTCCATATTATACCTCAAGAAGCAGTAAAAATGAAAGGGTACATATAATTTCATAATGAAAATAAAGCCTGCAGAATTGATATACTTTTTATTCATGAGCTTTTAAAATAATTCTCCCCAGCATTTCCCTTCCCTCTCCCACTGCTGTAATTTAGCTGAACCATTCATGCGGTGTCTTACGGATCTTCAGAGGTTTCTCCCTGTGATGACTCCTCATCAAATTAGCCATAAGAATAGTACAGGACTCCACCCCCACAAGGATGCCTCCTGACCTTTGGATTTTCAGAGTCTGCAGAAGAAATTATGAAAGCTCTCCTCTCTCTCCTGACTGGTCCCTCTTGGGCTTCTCCAGGTGGTCCTTCCTGGATTGCTGAAGCTCCTGGAACAAGCAGCGGGCTTTCCAAAGAGACAGGGCTATTCCAGAGTTGTAAGGAGGAAATGAGTCTGCCTCTGAGATTCCACAAGCTCAATTTGTTCTGTCATAATCACTTGCCATTTCACATTGCTTATTATGTGAATTCGCTATTGTCTGAGACACTCCAGGTGCTGAAGTGCAAGGGGGAACAGCGATAATATCCTTTTTGTGTCAGTGAAATAGCCTGTAAATGCCTAATTAACACCATCTGATGTTCAAATTTCCTCATTCAAGCAAGCTAGAAGGTTATCTGTGCCAGATTTCTTTCTAATCAGTGGCAGAGGTCAGTTCCTGACCCCCGCAATCTCAGAATCTCAGAAAAAGAATTATGCATCTTGAGGGATATCAATTCAACCTGTTACATCCTAAATCTTGACCGGGATGTGCTCTATCCATACATATATAATCAATCTGGTCTGAAGAAAACCCCTTTTATACCAACAGGCATGTCTCAATTTGCGTTGGAGGTTGTTGTAGGTCTGCTCCACTGAGTTTTTGAGAAAAGAATACACACTATTTATTTGACCTATTTCTCAGACATTGAGACTTTGATAAAAGACAAATAAGCCTTTTTTTCATGATCTCTCTCCCCTTGAATACCTTTAGCTAATATTACCTATATTATGTCTGCAAACTATCAGTAGTTGCTTCCACATGTCCAATTGCTTATGCTGTTATTTCTTGATTTGGAAATTCTACAAACATTGTCAAAGATTCAGCTTAATTTTGCACAACCTGTGTCTCCCCTCTCCCATCCTCCTAATGTATCATTCTTTTAATTAAGTCAGTAATCAGGGACTGCATTAATGAGTATGTAAATATTCTCTCTAGCCTAATAATAAACAGGGACACCATGTACTCCCTGATATCACGCAGAGGGAGGAGCATCATCTCTGAAGCATCCTATCAATATCCTGAAATAATGCCTCTAACTTCAATCTTATCATAAGGAACCATCTGAAACCCCAAACTGAGGGACATTCTAAAACATAACTTACCAGTGTTGTTCAAAAGCATCAGTAATGAAAGATCAGGAAAGACTGGGAAAGTGTTGCCAAGTCGAAGAAACTAAGGAAACGTGACAGCGACTTATAACGTTGAGTCCTGAATTGGATGCTAGATGAGAAAAGGGACATTAATGGGAAAACTGGTAAAATCTGAATAAATTCTGTATTTTAGTTGACAGCATCACATCTAGGATACTTGTGCCAAGGATAAATCCTTTGGTTAATTGTAGAAGATGGTAACATAAGGGGAAGCTGGAAGAAGGGTATCCAGGAATTCACGGTAATATTTTACAACTCTTATACAGTCTAAATTTGTCTCAAAATAAAAAGCTTTAAAAGCAAATTAAAAAATTGAATGAAAATATGATTCATTTAAAAATAAGCTAACACATTACAAGTGTAATATTAAAGTGGCAAAATTAATGGCAGTGATATATAAATTACTGATGTGTGGGAAATACTTACCTGACTTAGTACCATGCCTGATACGTAGAATGTGTTGGGGTGGGGGAGGCAGAGAATCATGTGTCTCCAAATTATAGCCCTTGAGGGAAAATCTGCTTTAAGAATATATGATCAGAATTCTGCTAGGCCTCTTCATGCAGATACAAATGGAGAAATGTAGCAAAAATACAGAGACATACACACAGAGGAGAAAGCAAAACGATTGGAAAGCACCAAAAGGCATATTCTGTAGGAAAGTCAACACTTGGGAAAAAAGGACGACACTGGGTAGATCTTCCAATTTTATAAGTTTTAGCCTGAGGGTCAACACGAGGTGAAGCAGGAGAACACAAGTAGAACACAGCAGAAGAGCTGTTTTTCTGCCCTAAAGAACCACAGAGTGCAGGGCAGCCACAGCCATTGGGAAGTGAGGGTAATATCACAGAAGGGACAGCACAATAGAGGAGAAGCCAAAATTTTGTGTGCATAACCTAACCCAAATCTGTGACCAACACCTGACCCTCACACGCGGGGAACAAACTCCAGAGAAGGATAAAACAACTGAATGACGATATGAGCTACTTACCAAGAGATGGAGTTTGCAGAGTCCCACCAAGTTAGTTTTTGCTACAACTAATTAATACTCTTCAGAGAAATATTACACAATCCAGAGTTCCCATAGCATAAAATTTAAAGTATCCAAGAAAAAAAATTCAAATTTACTCAACATACCAAGGACCAGAAAAATGTGACAAATTCTCAAGAAAAAGACCATTAAGAGAGACAAGTTCCAGATATTGGAATTTGCAAAAAGAATCTTATGATAGCTATGATAAATTATACACAATGATATTAAAGAAAAACATACAATGAATGAAAAGATAGACATCTCAACAAAGGAACAGACTCCAGAAAATAAACCATGAGAAAATTCTAAAACTAAAAAATATAGTATCTAACATAAAAATATTTGTTATATGAGCATAACAGTTAATAGAGATGACAGAGGAAAAAGAACTTGAGGAAGATCAATATATTATCAATTTAAAAAGCATTGAAAAAAGACATATTTTTTTTAAATGAACAGAACATCCACTAGGATGACTATAGATAAAATCAACAGAAAACAACTAGCATTAGCAATGAAGTAAAGAAATCAGAACCCCCATGCATTGCTCAAGGAGTGTAAATTAGTGCAGCTACTGTAGAAAAAAAGTCTGACAGTTCCTCAGAAAATTAATCATAGCATTACCATATGACCCAGAAGTTTCACTCCAACTTAACTGAAAAGACTGAAAACATGTATTTAAACAAAAACTCATAATGATCACTCATCACAGCACCATTCACAATAGCCAAAAGGCGAAAACAACCTAAATATCAATAAATTGTTAATAAATAAAAGGTGGCCTATCATACAATGAAATATGCAGCAATAAAAAGCAAAGAAGTACTGATACATACAACCTGAACTTCAAAAGGAATATGCCAGGTGAGAGAAGCCAGACAAAAAGGTTACACATTATATGACTCCATTTATGTGAAATATCCAGAGTAGGTAAATGCATAAAGACTGAAGGCTAGTTTGTGGTTAACAGGTGTTGGGAGGGAGGAATGGGAAGTGGTTACCTCAAGATTATGGGGTTTTCTTTTGGGATGGTGAAAATATTTGGAGTGTGGATATGGAAAAGAAAGTTGTACAATATCTTTAATGTACAAAATGTCAGTGAATAGTATATTTTTAAATGGCCAATTTTAAAAAGTAAATAAAATGATTAAATTTATGTGAATTATATCTCAATAAAAAGATAATTTATTAATAAAAAATGAACAGTACCTGTGATTTATGAACTATAACAAAGATTTAAGTACTTGTAATTAGTGTTCCAGAAGAAAGAAAGAGAACAGAAAAAAATATCTGAAAAATAACGATCAAAATGTTTATCAGATCTGGTAATAGGTAAATATGTAGAGATTTAAGCAGTTCAGTGATCTCCAAGCATGATAAATATGAAGCAAAACATGAGGCACACCAGAAGCAAACAGAAAACAAAAGATAAAGGAAATTTTGAAAATAGCCAGAGATGTGCACAAAAAAATAATCCAAGATGAATCATGAGCCTAAACATAAAAGCAAAAATTATAAAGCTTTCAAAGGAGATATATAAAAGATATAATTTGGACTGGCAGGGAGGGAGGAAAGAAAGTAGGAAGAGAGAAAGATTTCATAGGACATAAGAAACAGTAATCATAAAAGAAAAAAAGTTAAACTATATCTCACCGATATTTAAATCTTTTGCTCATTAGGTATGGAGAAAATATTCACAAAACATATATCTGACAAAGAATTATTATCCAAGAAACAAAAAGATACCCTACAATTCAATAATAAAAAGGTCAACAACACAATGACAAAATGGGCAAAATGGGCAAAAATCTGAACAGACTTCACAAAAGAAGATATACAAATTGCCAAAAACACATGAGAAAGGTGTTTAACATAAGTAGTCATCAGGAGAATACAAATGAGAACCTCAATAAAATATCTTTATATACATTTACCAGAATGGCTAAAACTATTTAAAGTGACACCACTAAATGTTGGCAAAAATGTGGTACAACTGGAATTCTCATACCTTGTTGTTAAGAGTGTGAAATGTCATATCCACTGTGGAAATGATTTAGTAGCATTTTTTATTATTGAGGTAAAATGCACATAAAGTTAAATTTACCGTTTTGATCATTTTTACATGTACAGGTCATTTGTACACTTTAGTGTGCAACCATCACCACCACCCATCCTCTTTACTCTTTTCATCTTTTAATGCTGGAACTCTATACTTATTAGAAGATAACCCCCATTCTTCCCTCCTCTCAGCCGCTGGCAACAACCGTTACACTTTCTGTCTGTATGGTTTTGACTCATCTAAGTACATCGTTTAAGTGGAATCAAACACTGTTTGCCTTTGTGTGACCAGCTTATTTTCATTTACTATAATGTTCTCAAGGTTCATCTACGATGTGTCATCTTTCAGAATTTCCTTCCTTTTTGAGGCGGAATGATATTCCATGTGGGGCTTCCCTGGTAGCTCAGAGGTTAAAGCATCTGCCTGTAATGCAGGAGACCTGGGTTCCATTCCTGGGTCAGGAAGATCCCCTGGAGAAGGAAATGGCAACCCACTCCAGTATTCTTGCCTGGAGAATCCCATGGATGGAGGAGCCTGGTGGGCTACAGTCCATGGGGTTGCAAAGAGTCGGACACGACTGAGCAACTTCACTTTAATATTCCATGTATATGCCACATTTTCCTCATCCACCCACCTGCTGGTGGACACTTGCGTTGCTTTCACATTTCAGCTGTTGTGAATAATGATGGGTGTAAAAATAACTCTTTGAAGCCCTGCTTTCATTTCTTTTGGGTATATACTCAGAAGGGCAATTGCCAGATCATATGATATTTTTAATATTTTGAGGAACTTCCATACTGTTTCCACAGCAGCTGTATCATTTTACATTCCCATCAATAGTGCACAAAATGACCCAGTTTCTCCACATCCTTGCCAGCTCTTCTTGTCTTCTGGTTTTTCGATAGTAGCCATCCTTATTGGTATGAGGAGGTATACCTCACTGAAGTTTTGATTTGCAGTTTCCTAATGATTAGCAATGTTGAGTATCTTTTTATGTGCTTGTTGGCCAGTTATTATCTTCTTTGGAGAAATATCTATTTAAATCCTTGCCCATATTTAAATTGGGCTGTTTTTTTGTCATTGAGTTTTTTAAACTTCTCCATATATTCTTGATGTTAAACCTTTTACAAGATATACAGTATGTAAATATTTTCTCCCATTCATGAGTTGCCTTTTTACTCTGTGGATAGTATCTTAGAATGCACAAATTTTTAAAATTTCATGAAGTCTAATTCATCTATTTTTTATCTGTGTCTTTGATGTTATATCCAAGAAGTCATGTCAAATATTGTACAATGTTGTACAATGAAACTTTTGTCCTATGTTTCTTTCCAAGAGTTTTATTATTTTGGGTCTTACGTTTAGGTCCTTGACTCATTTTGAGGTTATTTTTGTATATAGTGTTAGATAAGGACCTAACTTCATTCTTCAAAGTGTGGATATCCAGTTTTCACAGCACTGTTCTTTGAAAACACTTTCCTTTCCTCGTCAAATGGTCTTGGCAACCTTGTCAAAAATCTTTTGACCCTATATGAGTTTCTTCTGAGTTCTCTGTTTTATCCATTGGCCTATATAGCTTTATGCCAAAACCACCACACTGTTTTGATTAATGTAACTTTATTAAAATCAGAAAGTGTGTCCTCCAGTTTTGTTCTTTTTCAAAATCGTTTTGACAATTCATGCTCCCTTGAGATTCCATATGAATTTTAGAATGGATTTTTTAAAAATTTCTGCAAAAATCCTTTTATCAATCAATCATTATCAATTGGGATTTTGATAATGATTACATTCTACCTATAGATCATTGCAGCAGCATAGACTTTTTGCCAATAAGTAATCCAATCAATAAACATGGAATATATTCCCATTTATGTCTTAATTCCTTTCAGCAATGTTTTATAGTTTTCGTTGTACAAGTTCACCATTAATTACTAAGGATTTTATTCTTTTTGATGCTAATAGTATATGGAATTGTTTTTGTAATTTCCTTTTCAGTTTGTTCATTGTATAGAGATGAAACTGATTTTGGTGTGTTGACTTCGTATTCTGCTATGAAGAATTCTGCTTCGAATCCTGCTTCATATTCTTGGAGTCTTTATAGAGTTTTCTACATGTAACATCATACCACCTGCAAACAAACTTACTTCTTCATTTCCAATTTGGATGCTTTCTCTTTTCCTTGTCTAATTGCCGATAAAACTTCCAGCACTATGTCGAATATAAGTAGTGAAAAAGTGGGTATCCTCACCTTCTTCCTCATCTTAGATGAAAAGCTTTCAGTCTTTCACCAGTGAATACAATGTTATGGGTTTTTCACATGTGGCTTTTACAAAGTTGAGGTAATTTCCTTCTATTTTGTTCAGTGTTTATCATGAAAGGGTGTTGAATTTTCTCAAATGCTTTTTCTGCATAAGTTGAGATGACTATGTTGGGGTTTTTTCCCTTCATTTCGATGATGTGGTACATTACATTGACTCATTTTTACATGTTGAACCATCCTTGCATTCCAGGAATAAATCCCATCTAGTTATGGAGAACAGTGCTTTTAATATGCTGCTGAATCTATCTGCTAGCAATTTGCTGGATATTTTTGTATCAATGTAAGGGATATTGGTCTTTAGTTTTACTTTCTTATAGTATCTGTTTTTGATATCAGGGTTATACTGTCCTGATAGAAATGGGTTAGGAAGTGCTCCTTCCTCTTTGATTTCTTGAAAACATTTGAGAGGCATTGGTGTTAATTCTTCTTTAAATGTTTGGTAGAATTCATTAGTGAAGCCACCTGGGCCAAGATTTTTGTTGGGAGATTTTAGTTGGGAGATTTTTGATTACCAGTGCAATCCTCTCACTAATTGTAAGTCTATTCAGATTTTCTATTTCATGGTGATTGAATCATTTTCATCTAGACTACCCAACTTTTTTTTTTTTTGGCAAACAAATGTTCACAGTGCTCTTACGTTTTATTTCTACAGGATCAGCAAAGATAGCTCCACTTTCATTTCTGATTTTTAGTAATTTGAGTCTTCTTTTATTTAGTCCATCTGGTTAAAGGTTTGTTAATTTTGCTGATTTTTTCAAAGTACCAACTTTTGGTTTCATTTTTCCCTGTTGTTTTTCTATTCTCTACTTTATTTCTGCTTAATAATCTTTATTACTTCCATTCTTCTGCTGTGGGTTTAACTTTTGGGTTTAATAAAATATTCATCAAACGTAATAATATTTTTCAGGTTACCATGTGTCACACTGTATGCTATTTTACATATACTGCCTAATAGAATATAACAAAACTGAAAAATAAGTACCACTTTACAAATGAATTTGAGGCTTAGCTCAGTTTTCCCAAAGTCACAGCGCTGATAAATGTCAGAAGCCAAATGATTCCAGGGGCTTCTGTCTTCCAAGTCCATCCATGGTCATCATCTTGGGTGACACCGGCTGAAGACACTTTGCCTGAAGAGCTTCAGGGAAGACAATGGGGGCTGTGACTGATAATCCATCCTGGTTCTGAGCCCTCATACCATCGGGTAGCAGCAGAATTTGACTCAAATTGTATAATTAATTCAGACTGTGAACAAAATTAAATGAGACAATAAAGATGTAGAAAATGGGAACAATGGAGGATGGGCAAAACTCTGGACAGAGGTAATCAATTAACATTGGTCCAGTCAATGAATGAATGTACATGACTTTTAATGGTCTTTTTGGTACGGGGAGTAGCATATAGGTATTCAATTTGTTTCTTAAAAATCTTCTTTCTCAAGAATATACAATGAACATGTATCATAATCAGAAACAAGCAAATTTTAATTCCCCTAATCCCATAGTCTTGGTCAACTATTCCATACTTAGTCTCGGCTAAAATAAACAAACAAACAAACAAAATCTAGATCATACATTTGCTTCATTATAAGATGGGAAGCAATGTTATAGTAAAGGTTAGATATTCCATGGAAATCAACTCATATTTCTATGAACCCTAAAATTTTTTGTTACAAGTTTCTTCTTGGTAAGTGACTTATCAAGGTGATCTCCAGATGTAAAATTGTCATGCTTTGAAACACAAAACTACTGAAAGTACAAGGATTTTTTTTTCCAACCCGAGTTAGTTTAACTGAACATGAAACATTAACTAATTAACTCTACATGGTTCTAAGTCTAATTAGCCAAGAGAGTAAACCACACCTAAATCAAAGAAAGGATCCCATGGTTGGCTACAGATGACATTCCTCTCATCACATAGTAATGAGGCTCACATCTGCTGCACTTGTATCTGAGCAGACTTTGTCACTGTCTGAGCAACAAACTATGACAGAAATCATGCTGTGACAGTTTCTGGGCCCAGGTTTTAAAGAACTGGCAGTATCCACCTCCTGTCGATTAAAACGCTCACTCCTAGTTTTCATACTTTGAGGAAGTAAAGGCAGGCACCCCCATAAGGAGGTCTGTGTCAAGAAGAACCGAGGTCTCCGGCTGAACTCCAAGTCAACAGCCTGGCCAGCCACTCAAGTGAGCCATGCTGGAAGCGAGCTCTCCTTCCCCCTGGATAAACCCAAGCTGACACTGAATAGCCAAGACGAGAATCCTTGCCAGGTCCCACACACATCGCACATTTGTGAACAAAATAAATAACTTCGATTCTGCCACCAAGTTTTGGGGTATTTGCACAACCAGCAATAGACCCTGAAGCTCACCCTAATTACAAACTGATTTTCTCAAGTTGAAAGCCTGAACATGCTAACCTGTCTCACATTTATATCGATCAAATCTACTATTTGTATGGTTTGTATGGTTCAAAAAGGTCACGGAGGTCAGAAACCGATGAACAAACACACATAGCCAGGCGCCTGCAAACTCTTCATTGCTTCTTTATTAGGACGCACCCACAGTACAGGACCTCTCACACATCTGTGAGAGGGGAAAGTTACATTTTCCTTTGGGAGCACCTTCCTTTTTGTTTCTGTTACCACTCTGAAGAAAGTAAATCATTTCCAAAGAAAGACATTTTGAACTCCAAGTGTTTTAAGACTCAGCTTGCATTTTGTTGTGTTTGAAAAGTAGCATATTTTAGCTAGTGCCAGAAGATTCTTTTGTGGCCTTTTAACTTTCATGTGGATCAGAAGTCTTCACTGTCTGGTTGAATCAATCTCTAATTTTCATATGCAAATTTTCATATCAAAAATGTTTCATTTTTTTACCTCTACCCACAGACAGATGCTGTTTAAAAAAACACACACACAAATAAATTTAAAACCAGTCATGAACCACAGCATTTCTAACAGGGAAAATGAACTTTTGCTGCCCTCTCCTGCTAAAACAATGAAATACTAAAATACCAAAAGATGTATGAAGCTAAAGCGAAATCCTCAGACCAAAAGCAATGGACATGTCATTCTCATTATACCTCAATCAAAAATCAGACAACAACCAGAAAATGTATTGGTAATATTTATATTTGAAAGTTCCCCATTGATACATGAGGTCTGGATTACAACTTATATACAATAAGTGATTTCCAAAAAAGTAAAGAAAAGAGAAGGGAAAGAAGGAAAAGAAGGGGGGGGGAGGGAAGGGAAAGAGTGGGGTAGAAAAGGAAACCTATATTCATAGACGTCATAATCTGGGATGTTTATTTCCAAGAGAGATGCTACTGCTGCAGTCGTGCACAATAAACAGCACAAATTAACATTCCACTAGATTAAAATTTGCTCAGCTTTCTCTCAAGATGCACCATCCTTTTAGAGTTTCAAAATTAAACACTGAGAAATATAAAATGCGTTCCCAATATAGCTACTACAAAAATTCTTTGTGGCTCATTCCTCAACTCCAATCAGAGAAGTAGCTGAGCCAGAATATAAAAATAAAAATATCGATGTGCAAATAAAATATCACTGATCATGTCTGGTGCCACCTTTTTTGTTCTAGGTGACTGTCATTTGTCATAACATCGGTAATAGCATCAAAAGAGAGAATCTCTGTTTCTTGGGCCAGGTCAGTGCATCCAATTGAAGGGAAAAAACAAAACAGAAGCGGGGGGCGGGGGGGGGGAACACCTCTGAACACTTAAAAATGCCAATAACATCCATATATCTTCCCTTTCCCACCCACCCCCCCAGTCCCCACCAAAAAATAAAAAAGCCTTTAAAACTCTCAATATACTTTTTTTTTTTTTTTCCTTTTT
>SJYV01044888.1:216846-242656 GCA_006410875.1 Neotragus pygmaeus | reverse complement strand
CACCTCTGAACACTTAAAAATGCCAATAACATCCATATATCTTCCCTTTCCCACCCACCCCCCTAGTCCCCACAAAAAAATAAAAAAGCTTTTAAAGCTCTAAATATACTTTTTTTTTTCTTTCCATAGTGTGATTGAGCCTAGGGCTATACATTTAAGTATAGCAGGTGCAATTATAAGCAATTCCTGGCTCCGCACCCTGGACTGTCCCACGCATAGAAGGAGGTACAAAATAAATTAAACCCTTCCATTTAGGCAAGTGAGCCCAAGATGAAGGAGTATAACCCTGCTTGTGAGTATCCAGAGGCATTGAGGGTATTACTTATATCTCACTTTTTTTATTTTTTATTTTATTTTATAAAAAACAGATGTTAGGGAGAGCAAAATATAATAAAATTTCAAAGGACGAAAACTAAACACTGAAGGAAAACTGGGGACACTTGCACAATAAGAAAAGGAATGCATGCTTGATTCAAAGTATGAGATGGGTCAGCTCACTCACACGGTTGTTCTAGGCCCACAGCCTAAGGCCTCAGCATCCTTCTAAACCACAGGGTTTTGTTTTCGTTTTTTGTTTTTCTTCTAAAGACACTCTTAATCCTACCCCTGAAACCAATATGGTAGGGATAAGGTTGGAGTGATCATCACTCACTAACTACAATATTTGCTATTTAAAAAATATATTTATATATAGTTCTGGAAATTAGGAAGCAAACAAAATATAACACAGAGATGCATTTGTCACAATTAACTCGAGTTGCAGCAACAGCAGAAACGTGGGAAAGGACAAAGAGAGAGGGCTGCTGCAAATGCAGCAAGTACGTCCTTAAATATGTCACATAGTGCAACAGTCAGGTTACCTCAGTTACTCTGCATCACTGGATACAACATGACAGATGTCACATTGTCACTTCCGGTTAAAATAGAAAAGACAGTGTTTCTTCTCAGAAGTTGCCCTATGAATTTTAGACATATAATAGCTTCTTTACATATGTCTAAAATTTGGCTTTATTCTTCTCAGTTTGGAATGCTCAACATACGAAATTGACATCAAGGATATCGGTACAGCTTTCACCTTAACTCTGAGGACAGGGTAAGGTGCAATAAAGAATCCTGGTCTTTCTCATTTCAAATGACTGCATTTCATTCTAACGGGCAGAGATATAGCTCATAAACCTGTGACCTTGATAACAAACAAAAGTTCATATTGTCAAAATTAAATATAAAGCGAAGTCAAAACTCATGGGCTAAAATCAAAAGGGCTGAAGGAGATGGTTTGTTACAAATTTATTTTTATCTTTAGCATTGAACTTGCACCTTTGCTCCAGCACTTTTAAAGTAAGTTCTTTCATCTTTGGCAGCCTCTGCCAGCTTTACATTGAATCCCCATTAAAGTTCTTAAAAAAAAAAAAACTCTATTAATTCCACTAAACCATGTTATGTTTGATATTGCATATGACTCTTTTACTGCTGTTTCTTTTTCAGAATTAACAATGCCAAGTTTTGTTTTTGTTTTACAAAGTTATTGAGATGACAATGTCCATAATTGGCTGACTTTTTATGCACAAACTGTGACCTGATAATCCTGAAACACTTGATAGGGGAGAAAGGTCAGCGGCTTCTTTTTTTTTCCTTTTTTCTTATAAAGAATAAAACTGCATATTCTATCTTATATTTTAAATGGAAGGAGTAAAATAAACAAGCCCATATTGATACCATATTTCTATTAAGAGCAACAACAGTTCATATGTTCCTGTTTGCTACTATCACAATTCAACACATGAACGCAGAATCAGCTCCATATCACGAATACTGCTGGAAGGGATGGTTTAGGATTATCAACTCACTGCTGCCATGTCCATAACAAGCAAAAGCATCCTGGAAATAAATCCCAAAACACATATCTTTCAGTACATGATAATGCAACTGCATTAGGTTAAGTACACAATGTACACAAGTTTTATCAGCATTTTAACTCCCCAAGATGTAAGATTCCTCTTTCAAATACAAAGCAGAGAGCCAGTAAGATATATCTATAATACAGCCCTAGATTTTGTGTTGTTTTTTTTTTTTGTTTTCTTAAACAATTTGGTCACAATGCACCTTTGATATAAAAGCATTTTTAAACTTTATTATTAACACTCAGGACATTAGGAATTTCCAGATTTTTTTCAGTAGCATTTGTAGAACCACTTTTGGTAACAAATACAGTAGTTAGGAATACGCATCCAATTCAGAATGCATAATGTTTATCCTGAATCCTTTCTGGCTAAAAACAGGGCTGGCGCTGTGATGGGATATAGAACGAGAATCTACAAAAAACACTGTAATATGTTTGTTTGTTTTCCCTAGAGGCTACATCCTCTTTTTGCTGGAATACTTTATAAATACATATTAAAAAGTAAGGCAACAACTCCAAACAGTCCAAGCTGTTTGCTCAACTCTATTCCCAATTAGATTCACAATCCTGGCAATTAATTTCATGGTTGCACTGTTCAGTGCTTGTCTTTCTTATTTCCAAATGGTCCGAAAGGATGTCTCCTGACATTTCTAAAACATCTCTGGTTTGTGTGTTCAATGATGTACATAACTAATACTGGTCAGGTACTGAACCCTATCTTGTCCCAGTGCCTGTTAAAGGATTCAAGACATTGATCTGGATTCACCATAAACTCATGCATGAATCCAAAATTCCCTTCCCTACTATGTTTATCACCTGTTCTCTTTTACTCCTAATTTTAAAACTAAAGGAGTACCAGGACTGCCTGGTTACTGGAAAGATGTTCATTCCAGTAAACAAAACTTTTAACACGGGACCTTTATAATTCACAGCCCCATTCCACATTCAACTCATGAAGATGTGCAAAAGGAAAAGATGTCAAATTACAGTCAAGTTATCCAGAGGAGGATGTTATACAAACTTATAAGGAAATGACAGTCTTTTTTTTTTCCTTCCTTTACTATAAATACATTTAACAGTTTAGCAGAAAGACAAGCTAAATTTAAGATTGTTCACATTTGAAAATTGTTTCATACTCTCTGCTAATGATAAATAAGGAACTCCCAATAAGGAATTTTAATATAGCAATTTCATCAACAGACCTCTGAAGAAGGCTTTTTTTTTTTTAAAAGAGGGTTAGAACAATAATTACGTTTGCCAAGTTCTGAGAAGTCCATCTACTGTCCAAACTTTGGATTGAGTCCTTTTTTTTTTTTCCTTTACTTAGAGACAGGTATATACAGTGCTGTTGTAATAATGAAACAAATGTGAAATCTACTGTAAAGTTGCACAATACAGAAAACTGTTGCTCCATCTTCTACTACATAAATGTGTGACTCCACAGGTTAGTAATGTTGTTGTCGTTATTTTCGTTAAGTTGGAATTATCCCATCACGTCTAAGACCTCTCTTTAACTCCAGATCCTCCAGTTTTTTCCACAGTTCTTCACGTTCCTTTTCTTTCTTTTTCTCACTGGGGGAAAAAAAAATCGAATATAAGGTAAACAATTGAGAAAGTTTAAAAAGATTATCCAACAATAACTGCCCCTTGGACATACTTTAACCCAGTCTTTTAAAGATCTCTGAAAACTCTGGCATTAAACTTCTAGGTGTTTCATCTTTTGGGTTTTCTGCTCTTTTTTTTTCCTTGACACATATGTAGAAACAACATAGAGTAGGAAATGATCAGAATATTTTAAGATTTCATTTCACATTAATATTCCTTTACACTTAGCTTAATAAGGAAGATTAACTTCAAAATACCAAGAAAAAAAATGATCAAAATTTATAAGTATCTGTTACCCTAAATCCAATGGCATGTTTACTTTGGGTCTAGTTCAAATCTGATTTCTTTTTTCTCTCTGAATAGTTTCTCAAAAGGGTTGCTAGAGATGACATTGATATAGAGAACGTAGTAGGTCAAGAAAACATACTTCCTCTTTAATTACAGTCCATTTTTTCTACATTATATGTATGTAAAGTCTTTAGCAGAATCTTGTTCTTAAAAATATCAAATCACAGAAACCAAATTATGAATTTTATACCTATATATAAAATTAAACATCCTTTCTTCTATAATTTGTTTTAATTCTCAACAGAACTTTGTTAGTATTAACAGTTATTAAATTTTTAATGTTCCAAGCCTTCAAAT
The DNA here is from genome assembly GCA_006410875.1 of Neotragus pygmaeus. Lineage (NCBI taxonomy): Eukaryota > Metazoa > Chordata > Mammalia > Artiodactyla > Bovidae > Neotragus > Neotragus pygmaeus. Next base: position 238,506 of record SJYV01044888.1, on the reverse strand, counting down.
TTGGCTCAATGTCAATTTGTGACTTACAGACTTCAGATTTCACTGTTTGGTTAAAATTTTCCCAAAAACTAGATGTTCAAAATAGGGTAAATGAATTTTATTTTGCCAAGGACATTTTTAGATTACCATACTTATATAAAAGAAAAGATGTTAACTTTAATATCAATGAAGTACTAAGTAAGCAACCCAGAAATACATGGGTACACTATAAATTCATATTTATTAAATGTAACTCGCTACACTGTCCCTAATTTCTTCATGTTGTGATGAACCAGTAGACAGCACACCTGATAATATTTGTGAATCCATAAATTCAGACAATTCCTAAAAACAGTGGCTCTACTTCACTTGGGAAGAATTTGACTTCACTTAGTAAGACTTTTGTACTTCATTGTAGTACAGTATATTTATTCAGGGAAGGAAATCCACATAAGTGAAATGTATATATAATTCCACTGCCTTATATTTTTTAAGTCATTACCAGTATTTTTAAGTTGTACTGATTGTCTACAGCCACAGAAATTAACCTTCATCCTCCCCCGCCAAAATACCTCTAGAAATCTCTAAAGACTTTCACATCCTCATTCCATCATTTAATAATTAGTATTTTGGCAATTTAAGCCTTGTTTGCTGCAACTAGTTTTAACTGGCTCAAATACACTTGATACAATATGAATTTTAGTAGGCATAATAGTTTTTCAAACAATTACCTATTTGGTAACTTTGACCCTGAAAAATTTTATTTATAGGGCAATAATTCTCCAACCATTATGGATCCTAGATATCTAACTGCAAAGCAAAACTGTTTGGTGAATTATCACTTTTGGTTTCTCAGTACAATCTGGGGATGAACATTACTAAAGATTTATTATTTATCCATTATTGGCTGTGCTGGGTCTTCGTTGTAGCGCAGGCTTTTCTCTAGCCGTGGTGAGTGGGGGCTACTCTTTGTTGTGCTGGAACAGGCTTCCCAGTGCAGGGGCTTCTGCTGCAGAGCACAGGCTCCAGGCACTTGGGCTTCAGCAGATTCAGTGTGTGGGTTCAGTCACTGTGATTCGGGCTCTAGAGGGCTGGCTCAGTAGTTACGGCACACGGGCGTGGTTGCTCTGCAGGATGTGGGCTCTTCCCGGACCAGGGATCAAACAGGTTTCCCTTGCACTGCAAGGCAGATTCTTAAACAATGGACTCCCAGGGAAGCCCAACATTAGGTCTAAATAAATGTTATCATAGAATACTGATTTAAAAGTAAATTCTGCTGAGCCTGCTGAGTTTCAATGCATATTGATCTTTTTACTTGGAAGAGGAGGAAGATAGTAAGCAAGGGCTTTAGAGACTTTATTCAACTAAAACAGCTTCAATATATGTTAAGTTCTTATTGCCCTAATTTGCAGTTTAAATGAAGAGCTGACATGATTAAACATTCATAATCTTGTTACTGAGGCATTTCACCAGTCTTTGATCAAGAGTTGTATAGAAATCAATGCAGTCTACCCTATGGGGCTTTTCTTCTAGGTAAACTTTTTGCTGAGCTATCATACATCTTTTATACTGACAGCTTTATCTTCAAAAACCCTAAATATTTCTGATATAGCTTCTGTCACCCCTATTCTTTCCCACTTTTCTCTCTCCCTGTAGGTGGCAGTTTAAAACTTCACCACGCTGTCATATTAGGGATAATGTCAAACACCCTGTTACAATTTCACAGAGCACTAATGTTGACATATGTATATGTCAGTGTTACTTATTCCACCCACCATTTTCAGATTTGTAATACTTAAAAAAATGTTGATCTGAACTGCAACAGTTACTAACTTCTTGCCTTCTAGAAATAAATCTTCTTTTCATTTCTCGTTGGGACTCTTTGTGACCCATGCACTGTAGCCCACCAGGCTCCTCTGTCCATGAGGATTCTCCAGCTAGGAATACTGGAGTGAGTTGCCATTCCCTCCGCCAGGGGACTCTTCCCAACCCAGGGATCAAACCCAGGTCTCCCACACTGCAGGCGGATTCTTTACCATCTGAGCCACCAGAGAAGCTCTTGCTGGACAATACCAAATAAATCTCTTTAGTCTCTTTTTCTCTTCCTATATCCACAGAAAAACTAGTATATCCATCTACTAAGTATACCCTTGTATTGCTCATTGGACAAAATACTAAATTTTGAATAATCCTTCTGTCATTAAGAAAGTCCACTCACTACAAATCACTTTAAAACACCAGACTGTCATAGTCAGCTTCATAGTGTCTATTTGCAGTTAATTATCTTTTTCAAGAGTCTGGCCTATTTAGTTTAAATGACAAATGATCATAAAACAGTTTTGAAATTCAATAAAAATGAATGAAATTAATTCAAATGATTTGAATATTTTAGAAACAGGTCTTCAGTAGTCTTAATGGATTTCTACAGATTTAATTCTTATTCAACTAGGAAAATAAAAGTGGGTTTTTAGTTACTATAAAAAGAAGGATATTATGTACAATGCACTCCTTAATGGTATATCACAGTATGAAAATTTGCCCTGTATTTCCTTCACTTAAATAACATTTTTTAAAGATTTTAAGTTTGAAACATGGAGGGTTATTATAAATTTAATGATTTGAAACAACTACAAATATAGTAAATTAAAAGTTAAGTCTGGTACAACATATCCAATAACTGATTTTTACCTCGATGTGGAATTAAAAAAAACTCATCTCTTCTCTCTATTATTAAACACTTTTCGTATTCCATAAAGTTGCTCTTATATACCACATCCTGGTAATTTTTTAAAAAATCACTATGATGATCCTCTGTCCCCTGCCACCAAACCTTTCCCTTCATTGCTACTTTTATCTAAAATCCAAGTAATATGTTAAAAATCAGGAAAAGGTGCAAGGGAACCACAGACAGTTTTTCTCAGGAGGTTTAGCCAGGTCCTGAATATGAACACTGGGATCCTTGAAAGTCTATGGTTTTATAATATACACAAAGCTGACATTTTCTTCTGGATGAGAAAAGTCAACCCAGCGGTTCAACTACTAACTAGCTCTCCAGACTTTCCTCAACCTCTCCAAGTACATCAAGTCAGGGTCTGAATATTTGTGTGCCCCCAAAATTCAAATGTTGACATCCTAAACCCCAGAGGTGATGGTATTAGTAGGTGGTGCCTTTGGGGGCGATTAGGTCATGAGGGTGGAGCCCTCATGAATGGGATTAGTGCTTTTATAAAAGAGACCCCACAGAGATCCCTTGCCTCTTTGCGAAGACACAGTGAGAAGGTACCAGATCTGAATCAGAAAGAGGGCCTTCATCCAACTATGGTGGCGCCATGCTCTTGGGTTTCTGGATTCCAGAACATTTGTGTTTGGAAGCTACCCACAAGATACCTATAATGTGGTATAGCAGCCCACACAGACTAAGACACATCTTTTGGAAAGTTGAATATACTGAATGAGAAATAACAAAATTGAAGAATCACATAAATGAAATCAAGAAAGACCCATGAAACCAGAAGCATTTATTATAATGAGTTCAACTGGTTTCTGCTCCCTTTTGACCTTAAATGTATCTAGATTTGCGAAATACTCTTTACGTCCTTGTTCTTTGCACTGCCCTCTAAATCACAGGAATGTGCTGAGTGCTAGTATAGAAAGTTAAGTTCTAGGTCAAAGAGCTAAACAAAAACCATGCCCCATCTCTCTTGCTGCTGGAGTGAAGGACAAATCAGCCTCATTCTAGTTCAGAATGGGAGTGAATCCAGATGGCTATCAACCTGATGATCCCCTTATGTGGGCCTGAAACACCAGTTATGAGCCAGGCTTCTAACCTGGACGCAGAAGAGAAACGTTAGGGAAGGGAAGGAGGAAAGCAGCCTTTACCAAAATGACACTCTGTTACCCAGTGGCACACTAATAAAGACACAGCTAATGCATATGCAAAAATGAACATGGAAATAAATAAAATTGTGCGGCTTAGATTTCAGGTACAACGAGGCAAATTCAGCAAAGAGCAAGGAAAGAACTCAATATTTTATGCACAGCTGACAAAAAAGCTTTAAAAAGTTACCGCTGACGATCTGACTTGTATGTGGCTGTCAGCTCATCAAACATGGTGCTGTTCATTTCCATAAACGCCTTCAACACATTGTACACTAACGCCACAATAGCCCTGGAAGCACAAAGAGAAAGGAACGTGTTGGTCAGTCCTATGTAATGGGCTGCTGCCCGAAGAAAATGGATGTACAGTCTTTACCTAAATGAGCTGCTCACACTGCCTAGTCGCCATCCCTTTTTTAGTGGGAACAACTAGAAATGACCTACAATTCATTTCCACATGAAGAGAGCTACATTCTTTAGACAAGAGATCTTTCTGAGGGGTTGGCAGGATTAGAAAAAGAAAATCTAATTTTGCCCTTCTAATCACTGGTCCCCAGAATAGGCTTGCCTTTGGGCACTTGTTAATTTCCATGAATAAAAAGGCAAGTATAAAGTGACTTCACCCTAAAAATGAACACTTGTGGCAGGACCAACCTTTGAGACCTGAATTTGCATAGGATTTTATTTCTAAAGTGATAAAATACATAATTCATCAAAATCAAAGGCTGTTTCCATGGTAACAAATTTTATATATCTATAATTCATATTCAAAGATGATACCAAGCCCCCCCTGTAAGTTGGGCAGCTTAATATGAGTTACATTTCTAGTGGTGATTTGCATCAGCCCTCTTGCTGACTCAACGCACAGGCTGAAGGTAACTGGCTAGTTGGTGATGGCTGCTATCAGCGGATGGAACACTAAACAGCTCAAGAGCCAATGGCTGCCCATGCTTACCAAGTCTAAGAATAAGCTCTTGGCAAAGTGAGGACTCTGCCATGACAAGCTGAGTATCTTCAGACTAGAATCTAAATAACACTTCCCTGTGCAAAACTATCCAACATTTCTTCCATTTTGCGTGTTTTCCAACACCACTGAAAAAGGCATTCCTTGGGTTTGAAGTTTCTAAAACATTTATAAGTGGATTTACTGTGTTGCTTCTGCCCTGTGTTCATTAAAAGAGAAACTTCAGCTGTCTCTTGTTGAAAAGAAAGACCTTCTCAGATATGACAGTGAGGGAGCTGTGATGGAGAAAAGGCGAATACAGTCTGCTGAGCGGTTAAGGACATGCGCTAGAACCACTCTAGGCTCTCAAGAGGCTACCTACATAATGAGATTTAACTGTTTGCCAGCTCTTATATTTTTATAAGCTTTAGTCACAAATTTGACAAATGTGCAAAGTGAGAAATATGATATTTTACAGTTATATGCAAAACTCGTAGACAAAACATACAATGGAAATACTGAATTATATTTCATTTTTAATGCCACATTCAATTTTCTTTCTGTGTCATAGAGAAACATGTAAAGTCATTCAAATACAGAATGCTTTAACATTCAAAAAACTAGATGATAAAAAACTCTCAAAAATGTTTCTTCCCTCTACAAAACATGTATAATGACTGAGTTGGTTTGTAAAAAATGGAGCTTGCTAAAATGCAAATCAATTCAGACCACTTCCCTTCCTACAGCTCTCTAGTGTTTCCTTATTATTTACTTGGTGAAGATTCACGTGGGCACTACTCTACTTTCTGACCCAATCTTCCAGCAAACTTCTCAAATGACCATGTGCTTCAGCCCTCCCAAATTCACAGGCCTCAGAACACGACAGGTGCTTCTTACCTTTTGTGCCTTTTAGGTGACGGGTAAACCCACCATCTGAATGGGCTACCCCCATCCCATCCACTTGCCCAATTCTTTTAAGATTCAGTATGAGCATCATCACCCCCATCAATATAACACAAATCTCTCTACTTGATCCAGAGCATCCCCAAAAGATCTTAGCAATATTCAAAGACAGGTTAAGATGCCCTCAAATAAACAGATACGTGACCATAACAACACTTAAAACACTGTTTTATAAAAAATCTGTTTACTTGTGGGTCTCCCCAACTAGTCAGTGAATTTCTAAAATGTAGACATTTTACCTTTTCACACGCGTATCTTCAGCAGCATGCACAACATCTGACACACAGCATGCATGCAAGACATTTTACCAAGCAAAAGAGACAGAAGGAGGGAGAGAGGCCACAGGAGAGGAGGAGAGGGAAAGATGGAAGGAGAGAGGGAGGTGTGGAGAGAGCGGAGAGGAAAGAAGGAACGAAGGAAGAGGAGGGGAGGAGGGAGGGAGGAGGAAAGAGAAGGAGAGGGAAAACTGTGAAAACCTACGGATTCCAATGTTCTTTTGAAATCCTATAAAGACTGGAAAACATGATGGGAAGGATGACGTTAGAGTTTTCTTCTATCAAACTCATGATGTATTCATTATTCCAATAATAGAGTGCCCTTTCTGCCACCTTTGAGAAAAGGAAAAAGAAAACGTTAACAGAGAGAAAAAGACAAAGATAAAACGAAATTATAACTTCTTAAAAAAAAAGTATTAAGACTATTTTAGTATCATTCAAACAAGTACAAAATTAAGTATTAATCACACTTTACATTTTTGTGGGTTTAAAATCTTCACAAAGTTCCAAACTGGTTAATCAATTTGGGAAAGAAAAAGAAGATCTGCTACCTGCTTATTTTTATTCTCCTTTTAACACATTTATTCTCCTGATTCCACATTTTCCCTACATAGCTCACAAGCATCAGACACCTTCACCCTGCTTCTAAATGCCATGCTGTTTCCCCATCACTTTAATTCCCTTCCTGGCTCACCTCTTTCATCCCACACACTTCAGATCAACCACAGGGCCCAGCATGTAGCTGGCCTTCAGTCAATAGCTGCTGTAGAAAGCGCAGCTGCCCACCCCTGCAGAGCAGGCACATTTGCTAAATACCTCCTTTGGCCAGAGACTGTGCCCAGCCTGCAGGCAGAATGTGTCATCCTTACCACCATCCGAGGAGTGGGTACCACTGTACAAACGAGGGCACTGGGGTTCAGAGAGATGGGGAACCCGGCTACAGTCACACTGCTTGTCAGTGATAAACTGAGACATGAGTCTAGTGCCCATACTCCTTCCAGAGTTCATTTCTGGTCCCCTCCTTTGACCTGGGTAAGCCAGGAGGAAGGCACTCAGTTTTGGACTTCAGGATACGGGCTGTATGTACATGCACTTGCTATCTCAGACCTCTTCTTTCTGACTGCCACATTTACCAACTGACTCTCTGAATTCAAAGGAATGCTTCAAAGAAAACCTAAAAAATCTAAAAAGCAATTTAAGATAACAATAATAATTCAAGTAAACCAAAGTCTCAAAAGAAAAAAAACAAAACCGAAAAAAACACTAAAAACTCTAAGAGTAGTTATATGGGGAAAGGAAAAGAGTTGCTTCTTTCATTTACACCGATTAAGAAATTATGCTTCATTTAAATACAGTTAATAAATCTGTCCCCACCCCCTGCACAAAATTCATTTGCTGAAGCCCTAACCTCTAGTGTGAGTGCATCTGGAGATAGGAGGTAATTAAGGTTAAATGAGGTCATATGGGTGAGGTCCTAATCAGATAGGCTTGGTGACCTTGTATGAAGAGGAAGCGAGAGATTTGCTTCTTTCCTCAAGCATGCAGCAAGGAAAGGCCATGCGAAGACACAGTGAGAAGATGTATAAGCCAGAAAGAACTCTCCCAGCAGCAGACCATGCTGGCACTCTGATCTCAGACTTCCAGCCTACAGAACTATGAGAAATCAACTCCTATCATTTAAGCCATACAGACATATGTGTGCTCAAGTCATGTCCAACTCTTTGTGACCCCATGGACTGTAGCCTGCCAGGCTCCTCTGTCCACAGGATTTTCTAGGCAATAATACTGGAGTGGGTTGCCATACCCAACTCCAGAGGGATCTTCCCAATCCAGGGATCAAACCCATGTCTCTTGCATCTCCTGCAGTGACAGGTGGATTCTTTACCACTAGCACCACCTGGGAAGTGCTATGGAAGTCTGCTGTGGTCTAAACATTTGTGTCCTCCAAAACTCCTACATTGAGATCCTAACCTCCAAATATGATGGAATTAACGCCTTTTCAGAGAGACCCCCGAGAGCTCCCTAGCCCCTTCTACCATGTGAGGATACAACAAGAAGTCTGTGACCCAAAAGAGCCCTCACCCAAACATGCTGCCCTCCTGATCTCAGACTGCCAGCCCCTGGGACTCAGAAAAGTTTTCTGTTGTTTATAAGCCACCCAGTCTGCGGTATTTTGTTAAGTAGCCCTAAGACACAGACCCAGTGGATTAAGACACTCTGTCTCCCTTTGATGCTTCTGAGCTTCACTTGAGTCTAAATCTTCCTGATAATGCTCATTTGGAAAGAGACTCCAGCTCTTCGCCCTCCACTACCCCCAAACACATAATAAAAACTTAAAAATAAAGTAAACAATCCAAGTATTTGAGTACCACAGACCACGTGTAATATGTAAAACATCTACAAAGGGGCCTGCATTTTCAAAGAAATCTAGACATGTGTCATATCATCTGAATGTGATGGTTCATAGAATGGTTTCTTTTTTTTTCCTTGGCTCTGTGGTAAAACTGCAAGGTTTTCATTAGATTACTGACTTGACATACTAAAGATGTCTTTAAGTCAAAAATTAGAACAATAGAAGCCAGCGTCTATAACTATGCAAGATAATAACAGCTCAGAGGGAAGTCTATCATCAAGTCCATCAAGCTAACGGTGGGGCTTTGTGCTGCCAACTGCAATCTGAACAATCTCTTCCAATCAAGAGGCAGTATATAAACAGTCAATTCTCTAGGTCTGTGATTTGGATCTTTGATGAGACAGCCAAATTAGAAAACCTAATGTGTTTCACCCCGGACCACCTTCTCTCCAGTGTGGGTCCCACAGCACAACTTAAATGGCCTCAGTGGAGAAAAGGGTTGCCCAGGCTCACCTTCCCTGTAATCTCTCAGAGTGGCCACAAGGAGGCAGACTGGTGCCACAGGAAGGTCACAGGCTTTCACAAGAAGCTATGCCATGTGACTCCTCACTCCCTCTTAGGAACTTCAACAGATCATTTTCTGAACCTCCTTTTTCTCATCTAGAAAGTGGAGCGAGGAAGTCTCATAGGATAATCTGAAGTTCAGGAGTAATGTATGTGAAACATCTAACACAGTAAAGAAGATCAGCATTCTTTTTTTCTCTTAAGCTTTATTCACCATTCTCTGTTACACACCATAGGAGCCCTGCCTGTCCACCTCTTATTCAGCCATTTTATATGAGACAAGTTCTTGTACCACTCTGAAGGTCAGTGTTTACATCTGTAAAAACCATAATCCCCTGCCTGCAGAGTGGTCATGAGAATTCAAGTTGACAGAATGCACCATCACAGTGGATGTCGTGTAGCAAGAGTTCAAGATGAAGGTGGTGATTATCAAAAGTATTATTATTGTGTGAAAAAACAGCAAATAAAAACAACAGATAGCTAGTATCCATTACATTTCTTTCAATAGAAATAAAACTTGACCAAAATAATACATGTTGTACAAGCCACTCTGGCTCATGTCCTCTTTTTAACTAACCTGAAAATGGGGGCTAGACACACACTTGGCGATTTGTTTAAACAAAGGTTCTTGGATTTTAACAAATTGCGAAGGTTCAATCACATCCAGTATTTCTTCCAGCTCCCCAAGGAACATGACCTAGAAGTAACATGCAAAACACCAAGTGTCAGGTCCTTGATTAAAAAATATATGTGGACAATGAGGAAAACAAGTTTTGCATGGTTTTAATATAGTGAAAATTTATGCAGAAAATTGAACATGAACAAATCAGAATTTAACTTATGTTAGATGTTTATTTCATAAGAAATTCACCGGAGGGTACTTGTTAAGAACAAATTTCCTACAGCATTGAAGATGTGATTCTATTTACTTTGGAAAAAATATTCTATGTGCTACATCTATTACATAAAGCAGGGGGTACTTACACACTGCAGCAGGGCCCTGGGAAACGGGACTGTCCCTGTGGGGCTTGCCTCCCCTCCTCCACATTTTTAAAACGATGGGCGAGTGGCCCTCTTGCATGACGGACAAAGTCCACTGCGGCACATGCAGATATTTGCCAAACATTTACAGCCCTGTGCTATGAGCTAGGTGCTCCTCTAGGAGACACCGGTTCACAGAACATACAAAGTCAGAGCCACACCAATGAGCAGATTTAGTCACAGACAGATGCCATTTAAACTCCTCAGCACACGCTGACCCATTCTCCACGCTTACCTGTACATATGTACACACTTGCTCACTATTGAGCACAACGAATCTCATTGCCTCAGTACCCTGTGCTTTTAAAACCAGAGCTTTTAGATCAAAAAATGGAGCCAAATCAATAGTATAGTCACTTGTTTTAAATATAATGGAAAACCGACAGAGAGATAAAAACCATTTTCCTATTTAGGTGTGAAGAAATGACTGCCTAGAAAAAAATTAAGTATGCAATTAAAATAGAAAAATGATCTTTTCATATCTTAAGATGCACCTGGGTAGCAATGACTAGTTTAATTTTACCTAACAAGTATTAAGAAATTAGAAGAGTTTCTGAAAATGTGTAAAGGAGGGCTTTGGCGAACTGAAGCTGATTTGAGAAGGAGGGTGTTTCCGTCAAAAGTGAAATATAGTCGAGCCTTACCATTTGTTAAGAAACATTCTGAATTTCTTCTAAAACACTCTCCAAATATAAAACCAATTGCTGACCTTTGTTTCCAGGCCGTTTTCCACATGGTTTCTAACCTTTCAGAAAAGGTAGTATAGATCTGGTGCTCAGCTAGGCTCACTTGGCAAAGAGACTCACTTCTGCCACAACCTCACACTGCACATGCCCAGTGAGGTCTTGGCAAAAGTACAAATAATTATAAATCAGAGATTTCCAGGGCCACTTGTGAACAGCTGAAACTAAAGGTATGCAATATATTTTAAGATTGTGCATAGTAAAATCTCACCCACATGATGCTTTAAAGTGGGTATCTGGGCAGGTTGCTACAGCATCTATCAACAGTGACAGCAAAACCTCCATCCTCTGTAGGTGGTCACTAGGAAGTGGACATCAGTGAGCAGACCAGGATAAAAGCCCAGGGTGCAGGAATCGGCGGGGAGGGCTCTGGCCTAATCACCTAAACTCAGCGTACCCAGGAAGGCTACTTAACCCCTAAACATCAGTTTCATAACTAGTAAAATGAGAATATTTACAGTCCTGCCTTATTCTGAATTACCGTGAGGATTAGCTAAGATAATGCATCTTTATAAATGCCTATTATCTCAGTGCTCTAGTAAGCTATTAACACACTGACATTGAACACTTACCTCTTTTTGACTACATGTTTTGGGCCAAAATTTCATTAATCCCCTAATAACCTAAAATGAAAAGGAGAAAAACAAATTGCACTTCATTTTTCTTATATACTCCATGAAAAGTGGTTTTCCTGAAATTTTTCAAAATTGCAGGAAAAAATACTTACTGGTTCTGTGAGTGAAGGATCTTTCTCCAGAAACTGTACTATACAATATGCCAGCTGGAAAAACAAGCAAACACAAGACAAAATTAGAAATTCTATATGCTCAAGGCTCAAAGATGTATTATTAAAAAGCCCTAAAAAGCTTCCAGAGTCTGGTTTTAATAACTTCACATTCAATTCATTTAAAAAATAAAATACATATAAAAGAAAATAAGAAGCTACTTTTTCAAGCCAAAGATTGACACTAATAAGGCAGCAGGGAAATTTTTTTTAAAAGAATGTTGGGACATGAAGTAGTCAGTTAATGAAAAGCAGAGGTGAAATACCACATCCAGTATATTCTGAAAGTATCTCATCTACATAGAGTTTGAGCTACATCTCATGGGTTTCTTTTCTCTTTGCTGGAACATTAACAATATGGGGTTTTACTGTGGTTCCAGAAGAGTTCTATCTGAGAAGCAGGCACTTAACTGAAAACAATGCTGGCCACCTGAAATGGCACGTGCAAGTTGAAATCGTTTCATGGAAAGATTTAAAAAGTTGTACCGGCCATGGATAGAACCCTGAATAAACATGAAGAGTTCTACATCTGATGCTAACTCATCAAGGTAAGAATTTTTTTTTAATGATCATGAAGTGTGATATCCTATTTCAAAAACTCAAGGCAAGATCAGCAAAGGGGCTCGGAAAGATTCTTGGACAAGGAATTCACTCTTGTGAAACAACATTTTCATGGTGTTCTAAATTAGAAGCATATGGGCTAATTTTTCCTCGAAACACACTATTTCACATTTAAAGAGGAACACTATTCTGAAAGATGTGTTACATTTTTATGAAAACTCAAAACATTTCCCATTACAGGGAGGGGGCATGTCAGAGGTTTGAAATGCTAAAACTAAAATGCCATGATATCATGTATCTACCTCCTAGTGACATGCTTACCATGCAAGGCAGTGTTAGCAGGGAAATTAGAATGGGGGCACTAGACAAAGTATGCTTTTTAAAGTAAGGGAGGCTAAGGTGAAAATATTGATTGATGTGTTTTCTTGTCAGAGTGTTATTTGTATGGAGAAGGTGAGAAAAAAACAGTGAATGAACTAGAAGAGGGGGTAAAAAGGGCAAGGACAGACTAATACAAGATGAGGATGGGCTAAAAGATTTGAGAACATTCTAGAATGATTACATACCTCCAAATGTCTACATCTGAAAAGCCCATCTACATGTTTATCACATGCCACCCGCTGAATATGTGATTATGAACTTGGGCAACTATAACTATCTAAGTTCTCTCTGTAAAATGAGATGATTAAGCAACTGCTATTCCCACTTAAGAAATAATTCCCATGATTCTCCTATACACAGGCAAATATATAAACATTTTATTTGCTTTGGGGAATATTTTTAACTTTCACAAGCCTTTTGTTTGTTTAAATTAAGTAAATAACAAGAACAACAAAACACTGGGTTTACAAACTTTATTTTGCTTCCAAAAGTAGTTGTACAAAATTCTACCTGGGCATGGAAGAGTGATAAGCTCCTGACAGTATGTAAAGGGATCAACACTTTCACCAGGAACTGTTTGTGTTCTGCCTTAAGAGGTAAAGCAAAGCCATTGATAATACTAGGAAAAAAGAAAAGAGACACGAATTAGTGATGTTATTACCACAACAAGCTAAACTGAGATGCTATTCTTGTGAGATCAGGCTATATCTAAATCAGTTTATGTTTGATCCAGAACAAACCAAAACCCACCCCAGTGGCATTCAAGTCCTCTCAGTTGCTTAAAGAATATCTTTAAGTACAAAGAGTGTTTAAAAGAAGGAAATTTGCTTCTGATCTCCCAGCAAAGGCTCTTGAGCTCTTACATTTAGATATATAGTTTCCAAAAGCTTTTGTATCAAAACTCTTTATTTTTCCTTCCCTCTTATCCTTCCCCAAATAATCGCTGGCCTGGTTCACTGATGACCCTTTCCATTTCCAGACAGTATTTCTTTCCATCCCTGAAATCTGCTCATGCCAAGAATACCCCAGGGTATAAAGCCCACCCGTGGGAAGTCCTAAAGGGAACCAAGTGACTCCACCTTCTCTCTCTCCTCATATTAGGAGAGGCTAAGTAATCACACTGTCCAGCTACATTAGACTCCCTTGTGTGTGAAAACCCAACAACAGCTGTCTCTCCCCAATTCATTTCACTACTCCAGGCAGCAGCCGTTCAAGAAATACACCTGGTACATGGACCCTTTGAAAATGGAAATCTTTCTAATTTTTTTAAAATAACGTATCTATTCATTTTTGGCTATGCTGGGTCTTCCTTGCTGTGTGCGGGATTTCTCTAGCTGCGGTAAGCGGGGGCTACTCTTGGTGGCAGTGGGTGGGCTTCTCCTTGGGGTGGCTTCTCCTGTTGCGGAACACAAGCTCTAGGGTGTGCAGGCTTCAGCGCCTGTGGCACGGGGGCTCAGCAGTTGCAGCCTGTCGGCTCTATAGCGTGGGCTCAGGAGTTGTGGCCCACAGGCTTTAGTTGCTCACACCATGTGAAATCTTCCCAGGCCAGATAAAACCTATGTCCCCTGCACTGGCAGGCAGATTCTTACCCACTGTGCCACCAGGGATGTCCCTCTAGTTTATCATAAACCTGCTTTCAAAAATTATGGCAGAAAAACAAAACTGACAAGAAAAATACGTTTGAGTAACTGGTCTGACGGTGATTAGATGAATAATGATTAAACTGTTGGCTCTTTCTGTCATTCCAAACTAATCAGCAATGCATAACTATGAAAGAAGGGAAACACAAAACTAGGTTTTGTAGAGTCAGTTGGGAAACATGCTATAAGCACAACTGAGAGCTGATGTACATACAGTAAGATCTGGGACAGCGGCTCCCCTTGCCACCTGACCCTAACCATCACAACAACACTCACCTGAGATTAGCAAGGAGCTGAAAATGTGCTTACCTTCCTAATATTTCCAGCAGTTCAGCTACACCATTGAAGTGTTCTGTTTCATAAACAAACCTAAAAAGAGAGAGGAAAGAACAGGGGAGGGAAGGGGAGAAGAGGAGAAGAAAGAGAAGGGTAAAAAGAAAAAGTCAGTATGCTGTGTTCAAATATTTGAGGTTTACTTAATACTTCTATAAAACCATCAACTTTGCTTCTCCCCCCTCCACTTACCTTAGAAAAATATTGTTAATCTGTTTTCGGATAAATGCTCTAAGACCAAGAAACTTGCCATAAATTCTGTGTAAGACTGTTTTTAAGTAGTCCCGTTCCCGAGGGTCTTCGCTGTCAAACAGCTCCAAAAGCTGTTGTAAATAAAAAATAGTGTAGCTGTCAAAGCAGTTTCAACAAAGGATTTAGAAATTCTGCCACTTGTTATTTAAAATCTCTTCCTTTCTTCTTCAAAACATTATGAAAAATCTATTATGTGACAAGCACAGTGCTAGTCTCTGGGAATGCAGTGATAAGTAAGTCAGACAAGGGGCTCTTACTCTATAGAGAAGAGATGCACAGGAAAAGAACAATAATCAGAACAGTAATTACAATATTAGGTAACACACATATAGCACATGGTATGATCAGCAGGCAATTTTCTAAACAACCTACTTGCATTAATACTCCTTATAAGGTAGTCTTATTCCCATTTTAAAGAAGAGGAAATTGGGGCCAAAGATGAGAATTTGAACCCAAGCAGTCAGGACCCTAGAGTCCATTACTTCAACCACCTCACTTCTGTGGCATAAGCCGTTTACTGAGCTTATGTTTCAAAGATACAGCCAGGCTTTCAGCTCTCCCACAGCACACAAGTAAACTGAGATAACCTAAACCAAAGCAAACATCAAAAAGTTCCCAAGAACACTGGCAACATTCTCTTCTGAGATCCTGGGTCTTATTACATGGGTATGTTCACTTTATAAACACTCACTGGTGTGAACATTTATGATTTCCGTATGTATGTTATACCCGAATAACATTTTTCAAGCCTCCAATCATTTATAATCTAAAGACAATAACTGAATGCTGATAAGATCACATCTTATCAGAATTGAAAACATATGCCAACACAAAAACTTGTACATGAATGTCCACTGCAGCATGATTCATGACAGCCAAAAAGTAAAATAACCCAAATACCCATCAACTGCTACAAAGTGTGCTGCAGTGGAAGATTATGCAGGCGTGAAAAGGAATAACGTACTGAATTATGCTACCACATGGATACGCCTCTCAAACATCATGCCGAGCAAAAAAAGCCAGACACAAAAAGGCCACATAGTGTATGATTGCACTGAAATATCCAGAACAGGCAAATCCGTAGAGACAGAAAGTATTTGAGGAGCAACCACTAATGAGTATGGCATTTGTTTTTGAATTGATCAAAAGTGTTCTGCGATTACATGACAGTGATGATTAAACTCTGTAGAATATAGTGAACATTAATTATAAACTTTGAAAGGCTGAATTTTACAGTATATGAATCATATTTCAGTAAGACTGCTTTTTTTTTTTTTTTATGATAATAGGAAGGCTCCTCTACCTGAAGAACAAACTTGGAGACTGGTTTGAATTTTAATTCTTCATACCTTCATTATCATTGCAATAAAACAGAACTCATAGTTCTAATGTTAACTTTATAGCAAAACATTTCATGAGCATATAGACACCATACAAATGATTGCAGACTACCCAATTACCAAAAAAAAAAAGCTGTCAAGACACACTTAAACATGATTTCAGGTGATTAAAGACAGGCTGGGATTGACAGCAGAAGAACTTGGTGGGCAGTAATCAAATAAATTATCTACTTTGTCTGAACAAAAGACAGAGTTACAGGGCAAAAAAACACAAACTGAAGAACAGTCTTCAAAACTGAGCAGTGAGACAGACAAAATTTTTGACTGTACAATGTCATCCATCCATCCATTCAAAAATTCAATATTTCAAATGAGCATGTCGCCAGCCACTGGGCACAGTGTCAGGGACAAAATGATGAGCAATATAGTCACTGCTTTTACAGAACCTAGTGTAATGAGGAATACATGGAAATAAACACCATGGCAAGTGACTCAGGATACTAGATAAATACACAGCAGCAACATCTACTCTATTTGAGAGAAGTGGAGTGATCAGGTAAGACTTCTACACGAAGTGACATCCATGTAAAAATGAGGAGCCAGAGGTGAAGAAAGTGTTCATGGCAGATTCAGTAGTACATACCTTCGCCTGCAGCCTATCCAAATAAAAGATGTGGTTAAAACACCCGCCATCTCTCTGCCTACTTAGTCATACAATCAGCCAGCCAGTCAATCAATCAATCTCTGCACATACCAGGGACCATGACCATCTCCTTTGCTGGGTGCACGCACGCGTGCGCGCACACACACACACACACACACACACACGTGAACAAACCTGGAACCCACAGGAAAGCAATGAGAAAGTCAACTACACTTTTCCACAGGAAACAGCGAAAGAAAGATGTGAGCCCTGTGGGCAAAAAAAGGCCCCATGGGTTCGTTATTTCTTACCTCTACCTGCAGAAAATGACCCAGTCCATTCCGTGTTAACAGAAATAGTTAACCTTTGAGTTCTATTTTTTAATTTGGTTTCTATTTTTAAGTGTTGCAAAAAGGCTTAATGACTAATTTGTAACTAACACAGGAGAAGGTTTGAGGGGGTGTAATGCTAGCAAAACTTGAATCAACCATGCTTATGTATTGTTAATCTTAAGAATTTGATGAACACATAGTAATTAAACAAAAATTATTTAACTAACGCATTTTCATTAGGCCCTCAAAGAAAATGTATTACCAGGCACCTAACCTGAGCCAGTCTTAAAGGCACAAATAATATATACATATATATATATATATATATATATGCATATATATATATANAAAAAAAAAAGCTGTCAAGACACACTTAAACATGATTTCAGGTGATTAAAGACAGGCTGGGATTGACAGCAGAAGAACTTGGTGGGCAGTAATCAAATAAATTATCTACTTTGTCTGAACAAAAGACAGAGTTACAGGGCAAAAAAACACAAACTGAAGAACAGTCTTCAAAACTGAGCAGTGAGACAGACAAAATTTTTGACTGTACAATGTCATCCATCCATCCATTCAAAAATTCAATATTTCAAATGAGCATGTCGCCAGCCACTGGGCACAGTGTCAGGGACAAAATGATGAGCAATATAGTCACTGCTTTTACAGAACCTAGTGTAATGAGGAATACATGGAAATAAACACCATGGCAAGTGACTCAGGATACTAGATAAATACACAGCAGCAACATCTACTCTATTTGAGAGAAGTGGAGTGATCAGGTAAGACTTCTACACGAAGTGACATCCATGTAAAAATGAGGAGCCAGAGGTGAAGAAAGTGTTCATGGCAGATTCAGTAGTACATACCTTCGCCTGCAGCCTATCCAAATAAAAGATGTGGTTAAAACACCCGCCATCTCTCTGCCTACTTAGTCATACAATCAGCCAGCCAGTCAATCAATCAATCTCTGCACATACCAGGGACCATGACCATCTCCTTTGCTGGGTGCACGCACGCGTGCGCACACACACACACACACACACACACACACACGTGAACAAACCTGGAACCCACAGGAAAGCAATGAGAAAGTCAACTACACTTTTCCACAGGAAACAGCGAAAGAAAGATGTGAGCCCTGTGGGCAAAAAAAGGCCCCATGGGTTCGTTATTTCTTACCTCTACCTGCAGAAAATGACCCAGTCCATTCCGTGTTAACAGAAATAGTTAACCTTTGAGTTCTATTTTTTAATTTGGTTTCTATTTTTAAGTGTTGCAAAAAGGCTTAATGACTAATTTGTAACTAACACAGGAGAAGGTTTGAGGGGGTGTAATGCTAGCAAAACTTGAATCAACCATGCTTATGTATTGTTAATCTTAAGAATTTGATGAACACATAGTAATTAAACAAAAATTATTTAACTAACGCATTTTCATTAGGCCCTCAAAGAAAATGTATTACCAGGCACCTAACCTGAGCCAGTCTTAAAGGCACAAATAATATATACATATATATACATATATATATATATATACATATATATATATAGTGTTCTTTGAGAAAGATGAATTGTAGTATACAAACAACTTTTCTGCAGCGCTACAGAACACACTCAATGATTTCATGACAGATGAGGCAAAAGAAAAGGTAGAATCGTGTGCAGGCCCAAAAAGAAGAGAGTGGGATGAGTTTTAATTTCCCAAACCAAGTAATATTTGTGTGCATGCTGCTACTGCTAAGTCACTTCAGTCGTGTCCGACTCTGTGTGACCCCATAGACGGCAGCCCACCAGGCTCCCCTGTCCCTGGGATTCTCCAGGCAAGAACACTGGAGTGGGGTGCCATTGTCTTCTCCAGTGCATGAAAGCAAAAAGTGAAAGGGAAGTCGCTCAGTCATGTCCAACTCTTTGTGACCCCATGGACTGCAGCCTACTAGGCTCCTCCATCCATGGGATTTTCCAGGCAAGAGTACTGGAGTGGGGTGCCATTGCCTTCTCCAATATTTGTGTGCATAGTCATATAAAACTTGCAAATACTCCCCACATTAAAAAGCTATGAAAAATATAAGCCAGTATCTGTAAACGCCTAGGTAGACTGTGCTCTCTACAATGTAACAGGCAACTTGTTGTCAAAGAAATGAAGCTGGAGAGTTTCCAAGGAGATTACAGAGCAAAGACAGACCTGTCAGCATTCTGTCTCCCACTTGACAAAACCAGCCATCCTGAAGTTGACAGACAGAGACAATGCCCAGTGACTTAGCCCAACAAACTCCTTTGAACCTCATCATAAATCTACAGTGAAACGTAAAGGAAAAGTGCAAAAGGTAGTCAGGGTCTGTCAGTTAGACTAGAGGGGTTGAACCTCTCTCTTCTTAAACACTCCCTGAAATGACAGTAAAGGAATAAAAATGCAAGAAATCCAGGGGGCAGAGAGGAGTGGGGAGCAGATCAGACAAATCTGCACATCTCTCAAGGATGGAAAGTGGATGGCAAGAGGTAACTGTCTTAGGTTTCCTCTTTCTCCACTCTGCTAAGTGTTTTTCCATTCTGCCAGCAAGGAGGGAAGCCAACAAGAAGCGAGCCAGTTCACACCAGAGAACCCTAAAAGGCATAAGGACTGAAGGCACCAGATACATTTGATGGCAAGGCTGTGAGGAGCTAGAAACAGGAGAACTGACTGAAAGTTTGGAGGAAGAGTAACAGGATCTCCCAGATCCTCTGTCCCATGCAGTTTACTGAAGATTTACACTCAAGGCCTGGAGAGAATACATGAGCAAGTCTAGTCTTAAGGACATCAGATATAGGCTGAAGTAAAACACTTATTAAAAACAATGGGATTTAATAAAATTCTGCATGCTGAAGAGCGTTATCTTTGCCAGGCCCTTCCCTGACTAAGCTCTCACGCAGGAGGTTAGAAAGTTCCTTATGGGGGTAATGGACAGTCCCAAGAGGAAACAGCCACAGATATACTAATATCTGAAGGTTTCTTATCTGAAGGTTTCTCAGTTAAATGGCAAGGCCTCTGCCCAAGCTGCCAAGTGTTTCCCACTTACGCATGTGTGTACACATGCACACACACACACACACACACACAGATACAGATTCTAACAGGTCTTCTTTAAAAAACTAACATGTTAACTCTGAATATAGGGCTTCCCTGGTGGTTCAGTCGTAAAGAAACTGCCTCCCAATGCAGGAGACGCAGGTTTGATCTCTGGGTTGGGAAGATCCTCTGCAGAAGGAAATGACAACTCAGTCCAGTATTCTTTCCTGGGAAATCCCATGGACAGAGGAGCCTGGTGGGCCACAGTCCACGAGGTCACAAGAGTTGGACATGGCCTAGCAGCTACTACGAATATAGTCTAAGATCACCAAAGAAATCTAACAGAAAAGATACAGAACCCCCTCCACCCCAAAATATCATAAAGAATCCAGAGGAAGAGTGGAAAAATCTGAAAATAAAAGAATCTACAATATCCTTAAACTAAACAAATCCACTAGATCTTTGAAACAAAAACAGAATGCTATTACAGATGAGTATTCAGGAAATAAAATGGCACACTTAGAAATTCACAGGTCTGGCCTATTAAAGTGAGCAAATCTAGCTTGAAAGTATAACCAAATGATAGAGCATACAGAAGAAAGAAGAAAACCAGCAGATCAAAATGTCAATCAAGTTATGTGGGCAGAATAAAGACATTTTCAGAGAAGTGGGTATCGAAAAATGTACATCCCATCCATGCTTTCCTCGGAAACATCTAGAAGATGTAGCCCACCAAAATGAACAGAAATGAAGCACGTAAAGACAGTCAGAAAGGGGCAAAGGGAAGTCCCAGGATGGCCACAGTGGACACAGCCCAAAGTGCCAACTAGAACAGGATGACCTGGGCTCCGGGAAGGCGGCCTCCAAGGAAAATACAAAGACAGAAGCCTAGTTGCCAGTGTGGGCCAGTTACGAGCTGTGCGACACTCTCACAGAACTTACAGGTGAACCAGTGACCACTACAGAAGGAGCAAGCAAGCGAGAAGTCACTAGCTCTAGGGGGTTAAAAAACCCTACAAGAAAACAAACGTCATTATGGCATGATGTGTGCCTCTGCTCTGAACAACATGTACACAGTCCTGTTGTTTGACTGTAAAATACTACAATTTGATTTAATTAAATTTTCTGACTGTACTGGAAAGATGGACAGGAGGGAGACATAAAGGCAGACATGTAATAGCTTATAGTAGGAACAGATTTTAAACAATCAAGAAACAGCATTAAGAATGCTATTTAGGAGTACTGAGGTACATACGAGGAAATAGCTACTTGAATGTGGTTACTTCCAGGGAATGAGACTTTGGGTTGGGGAAGGATCAGGCAGGAGTTACTATTTTTCTTTATAAAATGTGTGAGCAATTCTGACTGGTGTGAAATGGTAACTCATTGTGGTCTTGATTTGCATTTCTCTGATGATGAGTGATGTTGAGCATCTTTTCATGTGTTTGTTAGCCATCCGTATGTCTTCTTTGGAGAAATGCCTATTGAGTTATTTGGCCCATTTTTTGATTGGGTCGTTTATTTTTCTGGAGTTGAGCTGTATAAGTTGCTTGTATATTTTTGAGATTAGTTGTTTGTCAGTTGCTTCATTTGCTATTGTTTTCTCCCATTC
>SJYV01044888.1:184683-216632 GCA_006410875.1 Neotragus pygmaeus | reverse complement strand
TGGTTGTGCAGAAGCTTGTAATTTTAATTAGATCCCATTTGTTTATTTTTGCTTTTATTTCCAGTATTCTGGGAGGTGGATCATAGAGGATCCTACTGTGATTTATGTCGGAGAGTGGTTTGCCTATGTTCTCTTCTAGGAGTTTTATAGTTTCTGGTCTTACATTTAGATCTTTAATCCATTTTGAGTTTATTTTTGTGTGTGGTGAGACAACAAAAGGACACAGACACAGAGAACGGACTTTTGGCCTCTGAGGGAGTAGGAGAGGGTGGGATGATTTGGGAGAATGGCATTGAAGCATATATACTATTATGTAAGAAACGAGGTGCCGGTCTAGGTTTGATGCAGGATGCAGGATGCTTGGGGCTGGTGTACGGGCATGATCCAGAGAGACGTTGTGGGGTGGGAGGTGGGAGGGGGATTCAGGATTGGGAGCTTGTGTACACCTGTGGTCGATTCATGTCGATGTATGGCAAAGCCAATAGAGTATTGTAAAGTAAAATTAAAAAAAAAAAAAAAGAATTTATGCCAAACAGCAAAGTTAGTGGAAAATATTTTTTTCCTTTGGATGTGGAATAAAAAACAGTATTTAAAAACTCAAAAAAAAATAATAAAATAAAATAAAATGTGTGAGCAAAAGATTTGAAACAAAAAGCCATTATCCTCTTCTGCAATAATGAAGCAACTGCCCAGCTCTATTTCATGTAAATAAAGAGTAAATAATCAGTGAAATTAGTATTCTAAATGTTTCAAACCTAACTAAAATCAGATCTTTACAAGTCAGGCTTGACTTAACTTAAGCTATTCTGCTACGTTGCTATTTAGAAGAAAAGCTATGACAAACATAAACAGACACATTACTCTGCCAACAAATGTCTGTATAGTCAAAGCTATGGTTTTTCCAGTAGTCATGTATAGATGTGAGAGTTGGACCATAAAGAAGGCTGAACGCAGAAGAACCGATGCTTTTGAGCTGTTGTGTTGGACTACAAGGAGAGTTCTTTGAACTACAAGGAGATAGAGCCAATTGATTTATCCTGACTCAAGAAAACCCTGCAGTTTAAAATTTTAAGACAATCAGTCTTGTGGGCATCTCAAGAAAGAGTGGTTATGCTACATAATGATGCACTTAGTAGGATACAGGCAGGGACTAGCTACATAATTTGTGGGCCCAGTGCAAAATGAAAATGCCTTACTCCTTGCTCAAAAAGTGTTAAGAATTTCAAGACAAGAACAGCAAAGTATTAAACCATGAACAAGTGCCTTCTAAGCACAGGACCCTCTGCCCCAGCATGAGCTGCATCCCCACCTGGCTTTGGATGCAGGAGTCAGAACAGTAAAACCCTTTTTTAAGGTTTCTGAGTTACAGATTGGACAGATGAGATACGGTAATTTACTGTTCACTGGTAATGGCTATCTGATAAAATTCCTGGTAGAAATAAACTCTCAAGTTTTATTTGCTAAAGACTCTGAGAGAGAAATGTAAACATTTTGATACACTCAAGGAACTTGTTTGGAAAATAGTTCTCTGTATTAGGGCTGAGATTCAAGGTTTGTGAATTTTATTTCATGTTAGAATCTAAAATTTTTTCAAAAGTTGGTTTTATGTTGTGTCCAATTTGTCTTCAGTTTTTAAAACACAATAACAAAAGGTCACTATCAAGGACAGGCTGGAAGATTTGCATAATTTGCATGAAAATTACAGCACCTTTCAGCTAAATATAACTGCACATGTGAGGAACAAGTTATTAGCCAGCCATCTCCAAAAGTACATATGTTTATGGAGATACTTGAATAGTATGTCTCTTAGCAACCACTGACTACTTTTCAGACTTGCAGAGTGGTTGAAAGCAGTCTTTAGAAATTCACTACTCAATTCCTGCCACAATAACCTACCCAGTGAAATAATTCAAGGTTTGGTGATTCATTTTTGGTCTTGGGGATGCAAAGTGTCATAGACGAACTAACTAACGCAGATGAAATTTATCTTTATTGGGAACAGACAAGGTTGTTTCTTAAGTCTAGGCAAGCCTACACACTTATAGCTTAAACAGTTACTTAAGTCTAAAATCAACATCACCCTGGAAACAAGTGCTCTATGTAATCAATCAACTATCTTTGAAGCCTCTGACAGCTTCCTTATGTAAAGATTTAGATTAAGTACATAATAAATGCTAAAGGATATGTAAACCTAGATTTAACAAAAATTAGTATGAAATTTAAGCTTGTTAATATGTCATTCTGAGTACGTCAAGGCTATATATTGTCACTGTTTATTTAACCTCTATACAGAGTACATCATGCAAAAGTAAGGCTGGATGAATCACAAGCTGGACTCAAGACTGCCAGGAGAGATATCAACAACCTCAGATATGCAGATGATACCATTCTAATGGCAGAAAGCAAAGAGGAACTAAGAGCCTCTGAAGGAAGGTGAAAGAGGAGAGTGAAAAAGCTGGTTTAAAACAACATGAAAAAAAAACCCTAAGATCATGGCATATTGTCCTATCACTTTATGGCAAACAGATGAGGAAAAAATGGAAATAGTAGCAGATTTTATTTTCTTGGACTGCAAACTCACTGTGGACAGTCATTGCAGTCATGAAATTAAGATACTTGCTCCTTGGAAGAAAACCTGTGACAAGCCTGGACAGCGTATTTAAAAACAGAAACATCACTTTGTCGACAAAGGCGCAGAGTCAAAGCTGTGGTTTTTCTAGTAGTCATTTACAGATGTGAGAGCTGAACCACAAAGCAGACTGAGTGCCAAGGAATGGATGCTTTCGAATTATGGTACTGGAGAAGACTCTTTAGAGTCCCTTGAACAGCAAGAAGATCAAACCAGTCAGTCCTAAAGGAAAGCAACCCTGAATATTCACTGGAAGGAGTGGTGCTGAAGCTGAAGCTCCAACACTTTGGCTACCAGATTTGAAGAGCTGTCTCCTTAGAAAAGACCCTGATGCTGGTAAAGATTGAGGGGATGAGAGAAGGGGGCAACAGAGGATGAGGCGGTTGGATGGCATCACTGATGCAATGAACGTCAGTCTAAGCAAACTCCGGGAAATAGTGAAAGAAAAGCCTGGCGTGCAGCATCCACAGGGTCACAAAGAGTTGGACACAACTGAGCGACTGAACAAGTCCATTCTGAAATAAAAAACAGCAGATCCTTCAAAGGTACGAGTCACAGATAGTTCTGACTGGCCCATTAAAAAATCTAGACTTCCAGATCTTCCTAAAAAAAAAAAATCAAAAGAATCTAGCAATACTTGGCCCACTTAGCAATTAGCCAGCAGTTGACCGGAGTGGACCGGCAGCAGGGTCCAAGCTCTCGGGGTCAGCACTGTTTCCATCAACTCCTCTCTGTTAAACCCAGACTACTACATTCTATATCATTTGTCTGGCCTCTATGAAGATTTGAATGTGCTTTCCCTGGTTCTCGCATACTAAAAAGTACATGTTCCTGGCACTAAACAGTTACTTCTAACACTGACTGGAAGAAATCAGCTGGTGAAGTGGAAATGAAAGGAATTCAAGGACAAGAGACCATATTAAACATCTTAAAAAAAAAAAAGTCAGAGAAGAACCATACAAGTAGAGTCCAAAGGGCTTTTTGATTTTTTAGATTGGTAAAAGTTAAATCTCAAAAAAATTGGTAACATGCTAGGTAAGACATGACAACTAATATATAACTCTGGGGTCTGAGGCTGTTCTAGAAAATAATGACAAATAAACTTCTCAAAACAAGAGGTGATCCTAACAAAACAGCAGTGACAGCAGCAGGGTAACGTTTACTGTACAGTTACAGTGCTCAGAAACTGCTCCCCATACTTATACATGAATATCCTTTTTAAATCTACACAACAACCTTGTCATTACTATCATATTATGGATATTCTGGATCTACTTTCCAGGGGAGGAAACTGAGGCACAAAGCAGTTATGTAATTTGCCCAAGGTCAGGCACTAAAAAATGGCAGAGTCTGCATCCAAATCTCTTTATACAGTTAACCACTAATCTATTTTGCTTCCTGCTGAGGAATTATCAATTAAAAAAAGAGTTATTGAAAGAGGCTTTTGAGGAAACACAGGAAGCTTTCCACTGAAATTCAGACTTTAAAAGGACATACACAGAAGATAACAGGATGGACACATAAAAAATGTTAAGCGTAAAAGAATGGCCCAGTCTTATAAAAGTAGTCTTAGGAAAGTTAATGCACAGAATCAGCTGACATTTATCAGCAAGGCAACAAAATGAGAATGTAGTTGCAATGGAAATATTTTGACTATTCTTATTAATTACAACATACATGTTCATACTTTAAAATGAAAAAATAGAGAAATACCAAAATTAAAAAGTACAGATCATCATACATAATCTGACACCCTAAGAGATAATTAACAAAAACGTACTGCATCTCCTTTCACACTTTTTATTGCATAGACAAAATCATCTTTTTCTCTAAAATAACAGACTCAGGTTCACAATATGTTACTGTTCCACAATGTGCATGTTCCACTTAAAAACAAATCCTGTGAAACTCTATCTCATTCTTTTTACTCAGTGATCTATATTTTGTTAAATGAATATTCACAGGTTATTCAACTGACCCCCTAATGAGGAACTTTCAAATTGTTTCCAACTTTCTAATACTCATTAACAATGATGCATTCACTATCCCTGCATATTTTGCTTTGTGTATATATCTATTTCTCATGGAACTGCTCAGTCACAATCTGCATCAATAGAATACCATCAGATCTCCTCTTCATGGCACCCCACTCCAGTACTCTTGCCTGGAAAATCCCATGGATGGAGAAGCCTGGTAGGCTGCAGTCCATGGGGTCGCTAGGAGTCGGACACAACTCAACGACTTCCTTTTCACTTTTCACTTTCCTGCATTGGAGAAGGAAATGGCAACCCACTCCAGTATCCTCGCCTGGAGAATCCCAGGAACGGGGGAGCCTGGTGGGCTGCCATCTATGGGGTTGCACAGAGTTGGACATGACTGAAGCGACTTAGCAGTAGCAGGTACCTATCTATTCATTTGTGCATTTTTATGAGTTTTATGGCCTCTAGGGGATCTTCCCAACTCAGAGATCAAACCCAAGTCTCCCACATTGCAGGTGGATTCTTTACCATCTGAGCCACTAGGGAAGCCCTAACAAGAAAAAGTCTTTTCTACCCAAATCTCTATTATATTCTAGTCTCTTGTACCCATACCGTACTTTTATAATTAATATACCCTTACAGTATGTTTTAATGTCTAATAAAGTATCATTAATTTCCTTTTTCAAAAGTGTTTTATTTCATGAACTTTGAAATTTTCAAGCAAAGAAACTACTGAAATTTGGGGCTTCCCAGGCGGTGCTAGTGGTAAAGAACCCACCTGCCAATGCAGAATGCATAAGAGATGTGGGTTTGAACTCTGGGTTGGGAAGATCCCTTGGAGGAGGGCATGGTAACCCACTGCAGTATTCTTGCCTGGAGAATCCCATGGACAGACAAGCCTGGTAGGCTACAGTCCACAGGGTCACACAGAGTCAGCCACTACTCAAGTGTGTGTGTGTACACACACACACACACATACACACACACTGAAATTTTAATTGGAAGTGCACTAAATATGCAGATTAATCTGGAGATTCTATGGACATTTTTTTGATGGCAAGCCTTCCCACCTTGGAATGTTTCATTTCTGCATTTATACAAGGCTTCTTTGCAAATTTTTATTATAAGTTTCTAATAAATTTTAAAATTATTTCAAAAGGTGGAAATTATAAAATATTGCAATCAAGAAAAATAAGATATTCTGCCAATCTGGACAGGTAATATAATGAGGATGTGAAAAGAGGAATTCATACTTAATGAGCAAATATTAGGCCTCATATGTGATACTAGCAGATATTTATGTAAGTCATATTATTTTATCATCAGAACAGCCTACTACTTTGTTTTAACTTGCTATAAGAGAGATGACTGTTATTGTCACTTTACTGAAGACAACACAATCTCAGAACAGTCAATAATCTGCCCAAGTTTTCAGGACCTATTTAAGACTGAAGGTAAGGAGCCTGTGTTCGTATCTGTAGTGCCAATACAATTAAGAAAATCTAACAGCTGTCAATTTGGGGTATATTCTATTTTACCGAACAGTATCTCACTTATTCCATTATCCCTATGTCATGAATGAGGAAATCCATGCTTGGTAGCAAGTATGTTAACTTGCTGAAAGTTACACTGCAAGTAGGCAGAAAAGCCAGGGTTTGAATACAGTTTCTTCTTATGCCACAGTCATATTCTCAGCTCCTAAAATACAAGTAGATACACAGGAGAGTCAGGGTTCAAATCCAGAGCTTTCTAGCTTTCTTTCCATTACATCATGCTAAAATAGCCCAATTCTTATTTTGCTTTAGGGGATGGAGGAATCAGACTGTAAAGAATCTAGCTAGCTGCTACCAAAAGTGTAAATCTTGTAACTAGAATAAATTATGTCTAACTGAATAAAAAAAGTTCTGCATTAAGATCACCAAAACTCTCTGAGATCTATGAGAATTCACAGAGAATAAGATATCTGCTCAAAGAAAAGGAATGAGGTAAGTGTCATTCTGATTTGCAAAAGGGAAAAATCTGAGGGTTCTCATGTCACTAGAGAAACACACTAGAACCAGGCTGCACCGTACGAGGCCGCAGGGTAGAGAAAAGCGGGGGTGTGCAAAGTGAATGAGCTGACAATAGCGCACAGACGTGCACAGGACCGGCCAGTGGCCAGTTCAAGAACGGTTAAGGCCTGGTGGTCAGAGGACTAGGGAGGGAGCGGGGGACAGGGCAGGACGGAATCTCAGCAGTAATGTCTCAAGCTCCAAAAGGCTCACCATTGCCAGAAGGTCCCAGGTTGGGGCCAAAGGTCCAAGGAAGGAATGTCAGGAGAAGCAGACAGATGGTTGAGTCCCTTCTCCGAGAAGGTGCTGGGCAAACTTAGGGAGGGAAAAGGAACGGGAGGCCAACTGTACAGGTTACCAACATGAATGAACAGGGTAGCATGGAAGAAGGAAGCTGATAGAACGACAGCTCATATCTAACATGATGCAATGGTTTAAGTCACATGACTACATTCAAATACCACTCAGTGGTGACCTTTGATCAGGGATCGAACCTGGGCCCTCAGCAATGAGAGCTCAGGAGTCCTAACCACTGGACTGCCAGAGAATTCCAGCTTTCCTTCTTACGATAAAGTTCCAAGGTCCATAGAGGAGGGAAATCCTGTAAACATGAAGTCCTGGCTTTTACCATTGCATCGGACAAAATCTCTCTCTGACTGTCTTTATAAACAAAAATGTGAAATCAGAGGAGGATGAAATTCTACAGTTGGTTTCTAACTGGCTCAAGGATGGAATTCAAAGACTGCTGATTAATGAATCTGGCTCTAGATGAGTGATCACACCATCATGAGTATCTGGGTCATGAAGATCTTTTTTGTACAGTTCTTCTGTGNGTCTTTATAAACAAAAATGTGAAATCAGAGGAGGATGAAATTCTACAGTTGGTTTCTAACTGGCTCAAGGATGGAATTCAAAGACTGCTGATTAATGAATCTGTGCTAAAATAAAGGGAAGTTGCTAAAGGTACGCCACAGGCTTCTATCCTCCATCCTACCTAGTTTAACAATTTTAATCAGTGGCTTTAATGAAGCCAACAGCTTGCATATTTAGAAAGCCACAAATGTGATACAGATGGAAGGCAGAGTGAAAAAGGTTGATGACAGAATCAAGACCAAGAAAGACTTCAGAAGGCTGGGGAGATAAGATATTCCATAGGAATATATGTCAGATCCTATATCAAGATAAAAAAGTTAACTGCAAAATGAACAACAACAAGGGAAAATGAAAATGGGTTTATGACAAAATGCATGAAACTAAATTGGAAGTCAGTCAATTATGGCTGCGGTGGGGGCGGCAGGGAGAATGCTAGGGAAAAGGGATAGTTAGGGAGTTGGACACTGCTATATTTTAAATGGATAACCAACAAGGACCTACTGTATAACACATGGAACTCTCTGCTCAATGCTATGTGGCTGCCTGGATGGGAGGGGAGTTTGGGGAGAATGGATACATGTATATGTATGACTGAGTCCCTTCACTGTCCACCTGAACTATCACAACACTGTTAACTGGCTATATCCCAATATACAAAAAGTTTTAAAAAAAAGTCAGTTAAGACCATAAGCTTATTAACCTAAATTAAGTGTCATAGAACAGCAAGAAGAGCTAATGAGAGGACTCCTTTAGGAACCCCAGCATCCAAACAAGGAATGCAGACCCCTACTCTAAGTTCCATTGGACTGACCGAGCTCAGAGCTCTGTGTTCAGATATAGATGTCATCCTTAAAGACAAATGAACACATGTCAGACTTCAAAAACTAACAAATGAGACAGATAACTAAGGACTCAGTCTAGAGCAGAGAACGCACACTGACAGCTGGAAGGCTAGATTCATGAGGCAGATGGCTTTAATTCACTCTGAATAGGATTTTTAAACTATCAGAAAATTTCACCAAAAAAAAACAAATTTGGGAGAAAAAAATTTTCTCTTGGAAAAAAACATTATTTAGCAAGAACTGATGAAAGAGGTATAGTCAAAGCTCCCTTCAGTAGCAGCTGGTCTGCTTCCTATTGTCTGAATCTAGCCCCCCGGACTATTTTAAATGAGCCTACAAGCATCTGAGTTGTAACTGCTGCTTTAGAGAAAAAGTGGTGAGAGGTAAATATAAATGCTGTGTTCTAGGACCTCAAAGGTTATGCCTGGGCTAGTGATACACTAAGGGACTCTACTGAAGAAATAAGGCCAAAGGCATATGAGGTATAGGGAGATTCAGCATTAAGAACAACTTTGTAACAAAAAGGGAAGAATCTGCCTAAGTATGTGGCCCTTCCTCACTGAAAAAGAGCAGGCAGAGGTTTTCCCTCATCAGGGTCTCAAAGGAAACGGATTCAATGGGTAAAGAACTAGAAGAGACAAATCAAAATGTCCCTTCCAAGTCTGGGTTTCTCTGATGTTTTAATCTTAGGAGCTTTAATATCATCGGTATCATTGACCACGGAGAGCACACTAACTGGGCCCTGCCTGTTTTCCATGTAAGAAAAGCACTGACTTTCATAGTAAGATTGCAGGATTTACTGTTTCCACGTCAACTCAACACACTATCTATTGAGAGATGGGGGCTACTCCTGCCTTGAAGTCATTCCAAGTTATAATGAAGGGAATCACAAGGAGGCATCACGGTGTAAGAGACAGAAACCTGAACAGGACATGTGTGTGGGAAATCTGGTTAACTTTTTTAGATCTCAAATTTATTCATCTACAAAATGGCCATAAAACTTAGCCATATCTGCTTTAGATTATTGTATATATCAAATTAAATAATGCATATAAAGGTGCTCTGACAACTATACAGTGCTATAGAAATGCAAGGACTTTCCAATACAAACACAGATCTGTTATGTTTTGTTTTTTGTTCTGCCTGAAATGCATTTTACCTCTTTGGGATAAGGATCTGGACCAATCTGCCTATTGCCCAGTGAACCATCAATCTACTTAGTTATCTATCTACCTCTCTAAATATCAAATGCTGGGAAAGACTGAAGGTAGGAGGAGAAGGGGGCGACAGAGGACAAAATGGTTGGATGGCATCACCAACTTAATGGACATGAGTTTGAGCGGGCTCTGGGAGATGATGAAGGACAGGGAAGCCTGGCATGCTACAGTCCATGGGACAGAGTCGGACAAAACTGAACAACAAATTATCAAATCTCACTTTTCCAAAACTTCTCGGCCTCATATGTCCAGAATTCTAAAGGTGTTAATTTAAGAAAGGGGAATGAGGTCATCACTTGAGTCATCAACCTTTATCCAGTAAGACACAGAAGATCAATTTCCTGTCAAAGCAATGTTTTATATTTGAAGTTCTGCATATTGACTCACTGCTGCTACTGCTGCTGCTAAGTCACTTCAGTCGTGTCTGACTCTGTGCAACCCCATAGATGGCAGCCCATTGTGCTCCCCCATCCCTGGGATTCTCCAGGCAAGAACACTGGAGTGGCTTGCCATTTCCTTCTCCAATGCAGAAAAGTGAAAAGTGAAAGTGAAGTTGCTCAGTCGTGTCCGACTCTTCATGACCCCATGGACTGCAGCCTACCAGGCTCCTCTGCCCATGGGATTTTCCAGGAGTGGGTTGCCAGAGCTTTCTCCAATATTGACTCACTAGGAGATACTTATTTTTTTTCTACATAAGGCATCTCGTTAATCACTGAGAAAGAAGCTACAATAATCCATACACCATTTGGCTCAAGTATCCATTTTTACAGATGACTGTCAACAAGAGCACCATGAACATACTTTAGGTCTGGAATAAACATATATGATCCATAATTATAAAATGTAAAATGACATTCAAGAAAAATATGTAGGAAGTTCTAAACAGATAGGTGAGAGTTAATCTCTTCAAGGGAATCTTAACTGTTAACGTGTGCTACTTCCTAGCTATGAAAGCTTACTAGTACCCTGACTTTGATTACTTATTAAAGCTTACTTATGCTCTAGACCATGCCAGAAACATGAAACATGAAATAGTTTAAAATCCTTATGCAAAGAGAAGTTTTCAAATTATATAAAGAGTCAAAAACTAGAGTTATATAAGTGAAATTCCTTTATAATTACATTTTAAGAAAGAAAATTGCAGGGATTTATGCATTAGCATTCCTTGTTTAAAATGTAATTTCCAGTACAATAAATTAAAGAGGTACCTATTACTTTTAATGGGCAATAATAAATTTATGTATATATATTTGTTTATGGGGTGGTGTAATTGTCACTGTAAGATTTTTTAACAAACATCTACAGCAAATGAGATAAAGTGTTATCAACTGAAAAACAAATACATACAATGATAAGAATATACTTACCTGTAATACAAATTTCTGATCTATGTATTTTTTGGCAATGCTGGGTTGAAATTCTTGGCTTTCCAAAAACCGTATGAAAAACTCATATACAAGCTGCAAGAAATGGATTATTGTTAATTTCAAACTATAATTCACTGAAAACAGTATTAAAAACCATAAAAAGCTCTAATACTAAAACTGACGAGGGGTTTAGTGTGTTTTAATATCGATCAACTAGCAGTGCTAGCCTTTCTTGCAGCTCACAGTTGCTGTTATGATTTTTAGCTTTTTAAATTTATAATCTGAAAACACAGCCTAAGAAAGCAAATAAAAACCTCCCCAAATCTCATCATTCAGAGTTAACCACTGTTAACATTTTAATGTATACAACTACCGATTTTTTCTATACCTCTACAACATATCAATGTACTATAAATATATGTATGTATGTATATACATACACAACACACACACATATATAAAATATAGTTTTCAAACTATTTTTACCATCTAAACAATATCTTGTGGTCAATTTGTGCCAACAATATCTATGCCACCATTCTTAGTAGCCAGAAACATAGTCCACTATAGATAATTTCCGACTCTTTGCGACCCCGTGGACTGTAGCCTACCAGGCTTCTCCATCCATGGGATTCTCCAGGCAAGAATACTGGAGTGGATTACCGTTTCCTTCTCCAGGGGAATTTTCCCGACCCAGGGATCAAATTCAGGTCTCCCGCATTGGAGGCAGACGCTTTAACCTCTGAGCCACCAGGGAAGATCCCAAATTTATAATAAATAATTCCATTATTCATAATTACTTTAACCAATACCCTCTGCTTAGACATGTAAATAGTTCTTAAATTAATACTCTATTAAATTACACCACAATGTCCCTTATATAACATACATCAGTGTGCACTTGTTCAATTATTTCATAAGAAAATATTTCTAAAGGGGAATTGTTAGATCAAAAGATAACCAAACATGTCAGGATTATCAACATTCATTACTAATTTCCTTTCAGAAAGTTTACGGAAATTTACGCTCCTCTAGCAACAACAATATATAAGAGCATGTCAGGATGTTCTCATCTGCAAAGAGTAAGAATATTCTCATCCACAGAGTCAACCTCAAATAACTTCTGATAAACAGTGGGGGATCACTGTTTACACGCTTTACAAAATAAACCTATGTTAAAGTATACATTAAATCCTGGTGTAGCACATATACCACAGAATGTTAAAACCAGAACTTTCAAGAGACAGACACTGGGTTGAAAACCTAGCTCTACTCCTTACTGTGTAACCCTAGTCTGTTGTTTCAACTGTACAATGCAAATGATAATCTCTAAGATTAAATGTGATAATATGTGCCCTGCACAGTGGCTAACACATACTACTACTGTCATTACTGCTTAAAACAGGATTCTCAAACTGTTTAGTCTCACCCCTTTATAATGAAAAATTACTGAAGACTCTAAAACGCTTTTGTTTACATGAGATATAGAAGTAGAAATAAATACAAAAATTTTAATATATTTTTATTTTATAAATATAAAATTATATTTATTTTAATATATTTATTGTTCAGAATAAAACACATCACATGTTAACATAACTAATATATCTTTGTGAAAAACTTACTTTTCAAAAAAGTTACTATGAAAAGGAATATAGTTTTTGTTTTTGTAAATCTCTTTAATGGCATATTAGAAGACAGATTCTTATCTGCCTCTATCTTCAAGCTGTTAGAATATGTTGCTTTGGTTAAAATATATCAAGAAAATCGAGCTATACACAAACCTACTGCTGTGAAAAAGAGAGAGTACTTTCACAGTTTTTTGTTTTACATAATTGTGGATACTCTTTATACTACACCAGAGTGACAGTCATTTCTTAAAGCTGCACTTTAGAATCTGAAACCATATCAATGAATTTTTCACACTGTTACATTAAATTCCAAACATCTATCTTGTACTCTGGATGATATTTACCCATGCGTGGTTACTTAACATCAATCATTGGTCAACTGGAAAACAGTTCACTGAGTTACTGCAAATGTTGACACATTTTATTACACAGTATCAATAAAAGTCCTTAATATCTCCATTAATATCTCCAAGGAATTAACATTCCTTAATATCTCCAACTTTTTTTAAAGTCTTTAAGCTTTGGGGAGCTATAAAGCTCAAGGTGACAAAGGACAGATACAAATTTTCCAAAGGACAGACACAAGTTTTTCAAAATTCTAATTCTAAATTTTGCTTGAATGCTCTAATTTTATCAGTGGGAAAACAATTGTTTTCTTTGTTTGTTTCACAGAAAACATTTACTAAATACCCAAGTCGGAACAACCACAGTTTGTCACGTATTCTTTCAGGTAAAAATGATACTTTATGAATAGTTACTTTAACTTGCAGCCCAGACAATCACACAAATGCTTGATTCAGCAGGCTTTATGCATACTTTCCATTTCACCATGAAGAATGTTATTTTTAATGTGTACTCAAAGGTCCAGATTTAATAAAATTAATAATTTTTGCTGCTCTTCAAGGACATTCTTAATTGAAATTGGATTTTTTAAAAATTCTAAGTGCATGGCAGTAGAGAAGGCAACTACTAAGTCAGTTTGACATTTGATTTGTGCTAGTAAGGAAACCACCATCGCTTTTACAAATATTAGGGCAAATGCCAACACAGTAAAAGGAGAGAATAAAGCAGAATTGTTATAAAACTAATTTTGACTTTGCAGGCCACTGAAAATCTGATCTCAGGATCCCCCTAATGGTCTGCAGATACCACAAAACTAAATGTGTCACATAGGGATCTTGTGAATTTAGACTCTAACGTAACACTTACATCACGTGTTCACATTAGCATTTTAATTTTCTATAAAATTCTGTTTTGCTCTCTGAAATTCTAGATTCAGAAAAACTTCTTCCCTGTGATCTGAACACTGCCAAGTTGTACTTCAAGTCATACTAATGCCCGAGTTCAAACATGCCCTAGAAGAATTGTTCTTTTTTTCAATATACTAATCTTTCAACTTATAGTTTTACCAATAGTTTTACATCAGCATTATTCAAATAGCTCATGAAAGAGAGTTTCATCTCTCTTTTGACTCCCACAAAATGGAGAGATTTCCATCTTCCAGGCCCTACTTGTGGGCTGGCAGGGCTTTCTGGTGGGATTGGCAAAGTGTCCTCTCCCTTCTTGAAAGCAGCTTGGTTTAAAAAAGTTTGGTGGAAACACTTCAGACACATTTATTAATAAGCATAAATGCTCTCTTCTTTACCAATTTTACCTCAGAATCAAAAATCTTCCTTGAGTTTCTAAAGGAAAAGACTAGGGACTGGGGAGAATAAATTACTTTTCAAGGTCACGTAAGTGAATTCTCCAAAGAACATAAGTAAGAAGACTTAGGTATTCCAGACTTTCAGTCTCAAGTGTAAAACATTACAAATAACCCCTTAATTGTAAATGGAAGTCCTACAAAATCATATTCTACTAGGAATATAGACCAAATTTCAAAAAATATGCAAAGAATAACCATGGTTATTTTAAACTGGGATGCCAGTTTAAAAGCTACCAATAACAGAAAACTTCAAACAAAACACATAGGGTAGATTTAATATTTTTTCTTATTTTTAAATATCCTCAAAGATTCATAATTTGTTATGAGTAATACTGTATGAGCCAAAATTAAAATCCAAGTGTGCTGGGGCAATTACTGAAAGCAATGAACACAGCCAACCACCCAATAACCACAGTGTGATTTTATCGTTCTCTACTATCGTCAGAGATTCGGTAAGAAACACTGTGTTTCCTGTGTTTTGCTTCCCTGGTGGCTCAGACAGTAAAGCGTCTGCCTGCAATGTGTGAGACCTGGGTTCAATCCCTGGGTGAGGAAGATCCCCTGGAGAAGGAAATGGCAATCCACTCCAGTACTCTTGCCTGGAAAATTCCATGGACGGAGGAGCCTGGTAGACTACAGTCCATGGGATCGCAAAGAGTTGGACACAACTGAGCAACTTCACTGTGCTTCCTTGTAAAATGTGGTCCAGAAGCAGCAGCACACTGCAAATGCTGGAGTTACAAAAAAGTGAAAAGGCTGAAGAACATGCAGTTTGGGTTAGGAAACATCAGTTGTCTAATCAATCATAAAGATGTTGAATAGTAGTGATGGATCACTGCAACAAGAAAGACCCATCATGGACAGAAAGGGAGATTTCTGAAACATCCATCTAGGGTCTTTCAGTGTGACTGATTCATGGAGTCAGAACGCACAAAGAAAACAGGTCACGAGACAAGTCAGGAACCAGTACAAAGGCATCCAGAAAGCCAAAGAGAGTGAAGGCAAGAGTTCCTACTGACTTGACCTTTGCTATGAATGAAAGTTGCTTTGTGAATTTTAAGAGGTTTCTTTTTCTTTTTTAAATTTTATTGGGGTATAATTTATTTACCATGTTGTGTTAGTTTGAGGTGTATAGCAAGATGATACAGATATACATATACATATATTCACTCTTTTTTAGAATCTTTTCTCATGTAGGTTTCTTTTGTGTGTTTGTGTGTGCTCAGTTGTGTCTGACTCTCTGTGGTCCTTTGGATTATAGCCCATCAGGCTCCTCTGTCCCTGGGATTTCCCAGGCAAGAATACTGGAGTGGGCTGCCATTTCCTTCTCCAGGGGATCTTCCTTATTCAGGGATTGAACCCAAGTCTCCAGCATTAGCAGGCAGATTCTTTACGACTGAGCCTTCAGGGAACCTGATCCAGTCTAAGTCATGTTTCCCCCTGAGCTAAAGAAGGGCTGAGAGGACTACAGGCTGAAACACCTGTCAACAGAGATGAAACCAGACTTTTGCAACACAGTTTGCTACTTTAACTCTCCAAGGACACAGATCTCAGCATCAGTCTTCACTGTTGCTTTGGTTTTAAGAGTTTCAGATCAACAAATGGTTAATGCTTCTATACTAATGACACGGTGTAAGCTTGACATTTGTGGTGGTGGAATTCAGCTTAATAGCTTTAGAAATTAATTTAGTCCCATGTTTTATAGAGTCATTAAGCCTAGGAAGGATTAACTGAAATACTGAGTTAAACTTTATCATACTTTAGGGGAAATTTATATCTATGGCGATCATAATTTAGAGTATTCAAAAGCTCTTGCAAATGGTTAAGAATGGTCTACTGTCTCTTCTTCAGTATGTAGACTAGACAAAAGTTGAAGCTCTGAAGGCATTTCCCTCCTCGTCTTTTCTACTACACGATGAGGGACTTCTCTGAGAAAATTGTCTCTTTTTGTTTAATTTGTTTTTTATAATTTCTTCCAGACGATATTGCACCTCTGTGACCTGATGCCAAGCCTGAAGAATAAGACGTGACAATACACCCATCCATTCAAAAGAGTTACTACTTTTGTTTTTGTTTTTGGTCACAATCTGGGATCCACCATGAAAAGCACAAATAGTCTCCCAAATTTCTTAGACTGCAGAAAGTATGTCTGGCACCTTAAGAAAAAAGAAAAAAATCAAGCATCTAAGATAGTAAATCAACTATAGGGTTTTAACTAATTTACTCCACTTGGCAATCATAGCAGGAATATATATGTATGACATGCCTAGGTGAGAGTTGAGAAAACACAGCCCTGAAAGCTCTCCATATAACTAGGCCAAAGAGCATTACATATATATCTGCAGCAACCTTGAGCTGCCAAAGCAGGACAGGGAAAGTTGCAAATGTATGTCAAAAATTCTGAAGCAGGGAAAAAAATAAACCCTTAGAATATCTCTAGGCCTTCTCTCCCTGCTGCAGTTTTCTGCCCTTCAGAAAGTCAACTAGTAACAGTAAGCATACTGCTACAAAGATGCAGGGCCTCTGCCTCGGGTTGAAATGTACAAGGCCATGTTTCTTCTCCATCATGCCCTCCCTCCTTACTAGCTGTTACCCAGCCTTGGAGAACACCCTAACTGAACGGAAAAACTGGCCTTGAGGTTCACTGTACTCACGTTTCCTCGTTCTATTCATTTGAGAAAGTCGGGTCTTGAAAGAAGGCAGCCAGGGAAGGAGGATGGTGAAGGGCTGGTGTGCATAACTCAACACAGTACAAAAGGGCTTAATGCTGGGAAAGAAGATGCAGGGATGGTCCTCATCTGTCCTGGCACATGAGGGCAACTGGAAAATATGGCTTTCTCAGTGCAACAGAGCAAAACTGGCCTTCACACGAGCTTTTCCTCAGCTATTGCTCCTCTTTACAACACCATGAAACAGCTACTGCGCTCTGTTTTTGTCCTTCCAGGCTAAAGAAACGCATTCATGGTTATCATGAAGACTGGCATTCAAAGTCCCCAGGGTACCTAACTGCTGAAAATGAGGTATGCACTCTGTGACCTAATCACATGTAACTAATATTAACGTGAAATAGTTCTCTTCTTGTTTGAGGCTCCAGAGGGAAGATCACAAACGCTAATAAAAACTGCTGGCTGAGTGTGCAACTGGGAGGGGCCACCCTAAAGCATTATAATACTTATTACTTTATTCTTTTGGCATCCAATTATCAAGAGTAAGAAACATAAAAAGCATTCTCCAGCTTTCCAGTAATGTACTCTTAATCTGATTTCTTTGTAAATAAAGGCCGTCAAGGAATTCCCATGCTAATGAGCTCATGGATTAATGGATCTTTCTTTGAGAACAGATGTTAGCTCAAAGTACCTGTAAGTGTGGCCACGATGCCTCAAGGGTAGGTTCATCTTCTTCTGGATCAAATTCATTGCTGTCACTAGGAGGAAGAGTTCTGAATATATTGCAAGATACCTAAAAGTAAACAAGTAGCAGAGTGAGCTGGGATGGAATCACCTCCTCGGCAGCCTTACACAAGGCCTTTGCGGCTAGCGAACAGGAACCCAGATGCCAAGAACACCACCAACCTGGAAGGAGCCACAGCTTTGAGGCCAGGACCAGCTCCAAGAAAAGCTGGGAAATAAGAGTAGTACCTTCCACCCTCTTGAACAGTATTCCTAGTGCTTACAATGCCATCTCCACCCCAGGCCCCTGTGATTTTATGCCTTCCATCAAAGCTTGTGCTTCATTTACTTACCAGTCAAGCAAGCTTCTCATTAATCAATTTACACTAAAATACAAATAACTGCTAATGGGCTTCATGTTGTTTCCCTTCTCAGGCTTATTCACAATTTGCGGGTTTACAGTCACACCAATGGTAAATTTCAGGCATTTACGGAAAGCAAATCGGAAAAGATGTTTCAGAACCTAGAGTCCTTACAATCATATCTAATCTGCTCTCAGCTGGTTTGTAAAACAGTAACAATGACCAGGGTAAGGTATCTGTGATACAAACTTCTATAAATCAGGTACTCCTTTACCACAGGAAATTTCCAAATTAAATCCTGGAGGCTCAAAGAATGGCCATGAGTTGACAACTGTTGAAAGTGAGCCATGAAGAGACAGGAGTTCATTATACGATTCTACTATTTCTGCACATAATCCAAGATTTCTATGGTAAAATGTTTATTTTCTTAAATGCTGTTGCTACTATTTTGCAGTGACCTTCCCAGGGTTCCTTCCAATTTCTATTCTGTTTCTTGTTCTATTACTTATCTATCCTCTCCTAATGACTCAAATGCATCCTCAGATTTAAAAAATAAAACAGGGGTGGGGAGGGAATTCACTGGTGGTCCAACTGTTTGGACTCTGAGCTTTCACTACAGAGCGCAAGGGTACAATAGTCGTTTAGGGAACTAAGATCTTGGCGCCTTAGGGCCAACAAACAAACAGAAAAGAAACAAGGCAGGGATGGGTAGATACTGTACCAGAAGCCTTTGCTGAACTTTCTATATAATACAGAAAATACTAGACTATAATATGTTGTTCCAAAAGAGGCAAAAAGAAAGGCTCACATAATCTGAATGTGTTTACTCATTCAACGAATAATTTTTAAGTGCTCATTACGAACACACACTGTTCTGGGCACTGGGACAATAGCAGTGAATGAAGCAGATAAAAATCTGTGCCCTCCAGGAGTTTATATTCTAATTTAAAGTCACAATTATCCCTATTTTCTAGATATGGTTACTGAACTCAGATGTGTAACCTATAGAAAGACTTGATTTTACTCTAAGTGCAATGGGAAGCCATTAGTGGATCTTAAACAGAAAAAGGATACAGTTCAATTTTTACTTTTAAAACAATCACTCTGGCAGCTATGTATAGAACAGACAGGAAGGGGACAAGTTAGAAGCCTATGAAAGAGGCAAGACATGATGATGGTTAGCAGAGAAGACAGAAATAGACTGATTCAAATATATTCTGGAGGTAGTATTTGCTGCTGGCTTGGAAGTATGGGGTAAACGAAAGGAAAGACTAGAGAATGAGTCATAGATGTAAGGTCATTTACCCAAGATGAAAATGACTGGGAAAGGGAAACATTTCCTTTGTTTGCTAGAGATCCAGTTAGAAATATGTTAAAAGAGCAATATCCAGGAGCCAACCAGACACATGAACCTGTAACCTCAGAGGCAGACAGGTCAGGACTGGAGATCTATACAGACTCATCAGCATGTGAAGATATTTGAAACCATGGGATTAAGGGATCTTCTGGAAACGAATAAATAAAAAGAAGGGAAAGGACCCTCAGATATCCAACATTTAGAAACCAGACATGGGTGTGAGGGAGACAAGAAAGACAAATGGAAAGGAGCAGGAAGTAGGAGAAAAAAACGATTTGAGTTTGAGGATCTTGAGAGCTTGGAGAAAAGAGTGTCTTAAGGAAAAAAAGATGACCAAACAGCAAACGCTGCTTGAGGAGGACTGAGATCCTCCTCCAGAGCAGAATCTACTGGATTCAGAAGCCCTATGAAGTGCGTACCACCATTCCCCTCAACTTGCCATTAAGGAAACAAGCACAGGTGTTGAGGGCTGAGGTCATCGTTAGTAGCCAGCAGTATGACTGAACCCAAGCTGTCCGGCTCCGCCCCAGTGTTCTAAAAAAGTGGGCAGACTAATTCTTTTGCTCTTCCTTAGCTTAAATGACTGAAAACTAAAATTATCATTCTAGAATATTTCTGCAGTAACTACAGCATGTACAGCACACACAGTTACTTTACTTTCGTCCCTTCTAATGATTATTAGAAATTATGTTTACAAAGAAACCAGTGACTTTTCAGATAATCATCAATCAGTGATTTCTCTTCAACCAGTCAGTCATACTGTGTAATCAAAAGAGCAAAAATCTTTTAATTACTTGCTTTCAAATCTTCATTCAACTATGCGTTTATTGCAGAAACTGAGTTTTCATCTCAACTACATCATTTATATTTATTGTACTCTGTAACAAGTTTTATTTTCCTTCCCACAAGATGCAAAAGTAAAACACAGAAGGAAGGACAACTACATTCCGATAAAAATTAATTTGTAAAAAGAAAGAGAAAAGAGAGAGAAAAGAAACGTACTTTCTGTAGTAAAAAAAAAAAAAATCTGGGTAAAAAGACATAGAAACTTCTGTTCCTCTGTATTCTTTGACATTCAAACTCTTTCATGGTGAGGAAATATTGGGCTGCAGCAAATATCTGTTTACATATTTGTCTCTTCCCACTAATTAGGAATATGCAATGTCATATTCACATTTGTTTTCTTGGCACATATGAGTCTTCCAATAAATGTTCACAAAATGAAGGTTTGGATATATAATACAACTGTATGTTTCTGCTTTAACCAAATTTCAATTTAAATTTTTGAGTGATTTAAATAAGCCTAGGTTATTTAACCTAAGATGTTTAGCTTTGCACAGTGTCCTAAGCCTCTCTTTTGGTCAAAGCTTCATCTCTCAATTATTGTCACATCAAAACAATGCTGAATTGTGTAAGCAATCCAAACAGCAAAGAGTTC
Source organism: Neotragus pygmaeus (assembly GCA_006410875.1). Taxonomy (NCBI): domain Eukaryota; kingdom Metazoa; phylum Chordata; class Mammalia; order Artiodactyla; family Bovidae; genus Neotragus; species Neotragus pygmaeus. The sequence goes on along the minus strand of SJYV01044888.1, from coordinate 195,792 downwards.
TAAAGGCATGTACATGTCACTTAGCCACACAATGCCACTTCTTCAGATCTGCCTTCTTTACAATGCTTTACTTAGTACTCCTAAACATTCACCATGAGTAATGAGGAAGCAAGGGTCTATTGGGCTGGACAATTAACAGCCAACTCAACTAATTAAGTAGCTGTCTAGAATAAATGGAAAGAATGTCAAAGCAAATCAAGTCAGCCTTTCACTCTGCCTGGCACATCATAGTTGCTTAATAAAAATGTCATGACTGAATGAACCATTGTTGCCATCCTTGAGAATCTATCCTAAGAAACTAATCTAAGACAAGACTGAAAAAACTAAAGTAGTCACTTGCAACATTCTCCAAAAAGTGTAAAACTGGAAATAACCTGTAAGTCCAACATTAGAGAAGCACATCAATTCAGGACAACACTGTACAGGATTAAAGATAATCACTACATTGAAGCACAAAGAGATGCCAGAAATACAGACTTAGGGGGAAAGATGATGTGACCATAATGAAAGTGAAAGTTGCTCAGTCATGTCCTATTCTTTGCAACCCCATAGACTATACAGTCCATGGAACTCCCCAGGCCAGAATACTGGAGTGGGTAGCCTTTCCCTGCTCCAGAGGATCTTCCCAACCCAGGGATGGAACCCAAGTCTCCTGCACTGCAGGAGAATTCTTTACGCACTGAGCCACAAGGGAAGTGCCAAAATACTGGAGTGGGTAACCTATCTCTTCTCCAGCAGATCTTCCCGACCTAGGAATTGAACCGGGGTCTCCTGCATTACAGGTGGATTCTTTACCAACTGAGCTGTAATGCTGTCAACTATAACTATACAGATAAGGGCAGATACGGATAACTCAGATGGCGCTAATAGTAAAGAATCTGTCTGCCAGTGCGGGAGGTACAAGAGACATAGGTTCCATTTCTGGACCAGGAAGATTGCCTGGAGGAGGAAATGGCAACCCACTCCAGTATTCTTGCCTGGAGAATCTCGTGGACAAAGGAGCCTGGCAGGCTACACTCCACGGGGTCAAAATGAGTCGGAAACGACTGATCAGACAGCACAACTAAAAGGAAGTTAAAGAAAACTGTATTAAAGCAACGGGAATATGGATGAAACTCAGTAGCTGCTGTTCATCCTCTTGGAATACACCAAGTAAGTTCTAAATGCATAAAAAGCCCAAGTTAGAGACATGTGGTATGTACATTATGCTTTTAATTTCAAGATAAAAACAAGCTCTTAAATTTGAAAAAGATGATGATTGTCAGGAGAGTTAAAAAATCAGAGCCTCTCACAAGGTCGAGGATCTACCTCATGAATGAATGGTTGAAGGACTGAATGAATGGACCAGGTGAACCATACAGCTGAGCTGCAAAATCATGAGTTTAAAACTGGGCCATCCTTGGATGAAAGTGAGGAGGACAGTTCTCTAAATTCCTGAAGTCTTAGCCAGCACTGTGTATGTGTGAGGTCCAACACTGGAAAAGACCCAGTGGCCTTCATCATATTTCCAAAAGACTTTTAGACTTTAAAATGGTTAAAAACCACTGTTCAAAATAATAAATATGCTTCCATTAAATCTTCCTTTATCGTGGCAGTAATTTCTGATTTATAGGCGAAGTTTTAAAAGGATTATTAAGTAGGTAATAATTAAATAGGTACCTAACAGAAACTATGTCAACAAAGGGCCGTCTAGTCAAGGCTATGGGTTTTCCAGTAGTTGTGTATGGGTGTGAGAGTTGGACTATAAAGAGAGCTGAGCACCGAAGAATTGATGCTTTAGAACTGTGGTGTTGGAGAAGACTCTTGGGAGTCCCTTGGACTGCAAGGAGATCCAACCAGTCCATTCTAAAGGAGATCAGCCCTGGGTGTCCTTTGGAAGGAATGATGCTAAAGCTGAAACTCTAGCACTTTGGGCACCTCATGCGAAGAGTTGACTCATTGGAAAAGACTCTGATGCTGGGAGGGATTGGGGGCAGGAGGAGAAGGGGACAACAGAGGATTAGATGGCTGGATGGCATCACCGACTCAACAGACGTGAGTTTGAGTGAACTCTGGGAGACGGTGATGGACAGGGAGGCCTGGCGTGCTGCGATTCATGGGGTTGCAAAGAGTCAGACATGACTGAGCGACTCAACTGAACTGAACTGAACTGCAGTACCCTACTGCACGTGGAGACGACGTTTTGTCTGTCCACTCATCCACCGATGGACACTTGGCTGATGTGGATAGCCCTAATGGCTGCTATTAAGAACACAGGTGTGTAACACATTCATGTTTTAAATAATGCTGGCTTGGAGGAGGGCAAACACAGATCCTGAAGAGGCCAGGAGGGGGCTGTCACAGTCACAAAGGTGGCAGCAGCGGTGGCTGGCACCAGGCTGTGGCTGTGCAAACAGCAGGGGGGGGCAGCCGTGCACCTCAGAAGCTGGCGCTAAATGACATGTGGACAGTTGAAGAGAACAGAGGAAAGAAGGAAAAGATTCCAGTATGATGCCTATGAAACAATGAGCCCAGTGCTTGGCTTCCCTTCCCAGAGCAACCCTTCAGTAGAGATCAGCTGTGTAGTACCTTCTGTTATCGTTCAGTCCCTAAGTCCTGTCCAACTCTTTGCAACATTACGGACTGCAACATGCCAGGCTTCTCTGTCCTTCACTATCTCACAGAGTTTTCTCAAACTCATGTCCGTTGAGTCAGTGATGCTATCCACCTATCCCTTTCTCTGCCACCTCCTTATACTTCTGCCTTCAATCTTTCCCAGCATCAGGGTCTTTCCCAATGAGTTGGCTCTTTGCATCAAGTGGTCAAAGTTTTGGAGCTTCAGCTTCAGCATCAGTGCTTCCAAAGAGTATTCAGGGTGGATTTTCTTTAGGATTGACTGGTGTGATCTCTTTGCAGTCCAAGGAAATCTCAAGAGTCTTCTCTAGCACCACAGTTTAAAGGCATCGATTCTTCGGGTACCCTTTCTTTAGAACATTTATCTCAGACAATAATTACAGTTTTTATATTGTGGTTATTTGATGTCCCCCCATCTAACTTCCTTTCTTAACCCCACCACACTGTACATTTCAGGGTTACAGATTCCTTGCTGGTTTTCACTCAATATTTTCAACACCGACACCAATACTTAGTAGGGTCTTGATATATTTGAAACAAATGAAAAAGCAAGTTAGAAGGACTATTCAGCTCCAGGAATTATTTTCCTGTGCATTAAATAAAGGATCCTTTCAGAAAGCCATTTTTTCCTAGTCATCAATTTGTATATTTTTAGATTCTTTTTTATAAACTGAGCTCAATTGAGTTATGCATGTCAGAGTGAGAATGAGTATCTGCAAGCTTCATGAGTCGGCTATTGACGGTGACATACTGAAAGTGACAACTATATAAAAGTGATTGACAGTCAACAGCTTAAAAGAATACTTCAAACCCATCCACCAAGCAAGAAGCCTCAAAATCAGGGCAGAATCCCCAAGTCCAGTGAAGAGAAAAACAATTTGAGTGGACTTTGCTTTTCAAATAGAAATACCAACTTGACACACTTTCTTCTGCTTTTGGACAATAAAGTTTGCAAGTCTGCAATCAAATGCATGTAAATGGAGTTTTTCAGAAAACTAACATGGCAGCGGGAGAATGCAGCCTTAGGATCTCTCATAGTCATCCATCTATCCACTATTGGGAGCTTTCAAAGCTCAGTGTATCTAAAAAGTAGGTGAGGCAGGTCTCAGGCTTACTTCTGCCTGCCTGTCTTCTTGAGCCCTCTGCACTTTTAATTGAGCACCATTTAGTTTATCATTAAAGAAGAAACCACAGAACATCCCTTATTCTACCACAGCTCTAATAATCTGTGCCTCCACCAGCCAGTGAAAGCATAACCTGGTGCCCACAGGACCGGGAAAACTAATGTATGAGGTTCTCAAGTGATCTTTAAAATAAACCAGCTGATGTGTAAGGACAGAGGAGTGTGAAGTCGAAGCTGGAGGCACCAGCAACCTCGATCCAAAGCAAATAGATTCCCAACAGGAGGGCTATGAGGAAGCTCAGATTTAGCCACACTTGTCAGAACGCCGTTGGTGTAGGCCCCATCAGGCAGGTGTGCACAGCTCCCCCGAGATATGTGGGCTCTTATCTTGAGGATGCTCAGTGTCACTCAAGGCATGTGACTACCCTCCCTCTGGGCTGACATTACACTTGAAAGAAAAAGAAAAACTCTTTTTAGCATCACTGCTTAAACTTTGAAAGATAAAGAGGATGATCAGGTATAAAGTAAATAGAAGGCTGCACTTGTAAAAGGAGAGACTACAGGCTTGGACTTAATGAAGTGAAGTGAAAGTGAAAGTCGCTCAGTCCTGTCCAATTCTTTGTGACCCCATGGACTAAACAGTCCATGGAATTCACCAGGCCAGAATACTGGAGTGGGTAGCCTTTTCCTTCTCCAGGGGATCTTCCCAACCCAGGGATAGAACCCAGGTCTCCCACACTTTAGGTGGATTCTTTCNATTCTTTGTGACCCCATGGACTAAACAGTCCATGGAATTCACCAGGCCAGAATACTGGAGTGGGTAGCCTTTTCCTTCTCCAGGGGATCTTCCCAACCCAGGGATAGAACCCAGGTCTCCCACACTTTAGGTGGATTCTTTCCCAGCTGAGTTACAAGGGAAGTCCAAGAATACTAGAATGGGTAGCCTATCCCTTCTCCAGCAGATTTTCCCTACTCAGAAATCGAATCTGGGTCTCCTGCATTGCAAGCAGGTTCTTTACTAGCTGAGTTACTAGGGAAGCCCTTATTATCAGGGAAGTCCCTTATCACTGCACTTAACGGTAAAGGATAATTTTAGGAGGACTTCCCAGGTGGCTCAGTGGTAAAGAATGTGCCTGCCAACTTAGGAGACCCAGGTTCGATCCCTGGCTCAGGAAAATTCCCTGGAGAAGGCAAGGGGGTCGCAAAGAATCTGACACGACTGAAAGACTAAACAACAACAACAATTTTAGCTGGAAGACCTAGTTTATGGAAAGACCTCCTCATAGGATATCATTCCCTTCAGTGAATGATTTGCTTCCAAGAGAGATGTGGTGAATTGCAAATATGGCCACAAACTTACCTCAGCCCTGTTTGCACACACCTTTCCAAGGAGAGCTCTTGGTTTCTTCCCTTACTATCTGTCTCTCTATTCCTTGACTCTGAGGTTGGCCTGACTCACTGTTAGCGAATATAATGCAAGCAAAGACTGAAAACTGCTTGTGAGTTAAGCTTTGCCTTCTTACTGCACTTGGAACTGAGGCAGATGAATCTAGAGTCTTTCATACAAAGTGAAGAAAGTGAAGGAAGTGAAAAACAAATATCATACATTAATGCATACACATGGAATCTAGAAAGATGGTGCTGATGAACCTATTTAGATAGGGCAGGAATGGAGACCCAGACATAAAAGAATGGAGTGTGGACTCAATGGGGGAAGGAGAGGGTGAGATGAACTGAGGGAGTAGCAGTCACATATACATGCTGCTGCTGCTGCTGAGTCGTGTCCGACTCTGTGCAACCCCATAGACAGCAGCCCACCAGGCTCCCCCATCCATGCGATTCTCCAGGCAAGAACACTGAAGTGGGCTGCCATTGCCTTCTCCAAATATACACACTGCTGCTGCTGCTGCTGAGTCGCGTCCAACTCTGTGCGACCCCATAGATGGCAGCCCACCAGGCTCCGCCGTCCCTGGGATTCTCCAGGCAAGAACACTGGAGTGGGGTGCCATTGCCTTCTCCAAATGCACACACTACCATGTGTGAAATAGATGGCTAGTGGGAAGTTGCTGAATAGCACAAGGAGCTCAGCTGGGTGCTCTGTGATGAACGAGAGGGGTGGGATGGAGGCTCTAGAGGGAGGGGATATGTGTACACCTCTGACTGATTCACTCTGTTGATCAGTAGAAATTAACACAATGATGTAAAGCAATTACACTCCAATTAAAAAGAAACTATCTCAAGGTTCTCAGTGGTGGAGTTAAGATCTGAGCTTCTAATCATGCCTCTGTTTCAGAAGCCTTTTAGGCTTCTGCTAGAACTTCCCTGGTGGCTCAGATGATAAAGACTCTACCTGCAATGTGGGAGACCGGGTTCGATCCCTGCATCGGGAAGATTTCCCTGGAGAAGGGCGTGGCAACCCTCCCAGTGTTCTTGCCTGGAGAATCCCATGGAGAGAGGACCCTGGTGGACTACAGTCCACGGGGTCGCAAAGAGTCAGACACAACTGAAGCTACTGAGCACACACACAGAACTTCACAGGAAGGGGGTTACAGGCCGTGAAGAGGAATGGTAGGTAGGACGGAGATTCTGATGTCAACTTTCTCTGGGGTCACAGTTGATCTGGGTCCCGACAGGTACATATGCACAATATCCCATGGGTTAGAAACATCCAGTAGAAACATTTGCTCTTCCCATGTCCTCTCACCACCCAAGGTCAGTGCCTAAAGAACAAGCAAGGTCATGCTTAAGCTCTAATAGGTAATATCCTGTTAAGGAGGGAATAACCCCACCCACTTTCAGGAATCAAGGGAACCAGGACTCCATCCCTCTGAGCCCTCAAGGTCAAGGACGCACCTTCCCTCAGCTAGAAGGGAAATTTCTCTGTCTTGTTCACCATTATCTCTGCAGCATCTACAGGAATCTACAGGATCTCTATCAATCATTTAGTGAATTGATGAGTGAGCGAATCTAGCACTCAGTCATCTCCAGCTCTCTGCAACCCCACGGACTGTGGCCCTCCAGGCTCCTCTGTCCATGGGATTCTCCAGGCAAGAATACTGCAGTGGGTAGCCATTCATTTCTCCAGGGGATCTTTCCAACCCAGGGATTGAACCTGGGTCTCCTGCATTGGCAGAGAGGTTCTTTACAACTGAGCCACCAGGGGATTGAATTCAGAGGAGAAGGCAAGTCCAAAGAGGGCTGGGAGACTCAAGAAGAACTCATTGTATCAATAAAGAGCCTCAGAGGAAGAACCACTCGATTTAGCAGCTTAGAAAGGTATACGGCTCTTTCCCTGATGGTCCAGTGGCTAAGATCCTGCACTCCCAATGCAGGGGGCCCGGCTTCCACCCCCGGCCAGGGAGCTAGGTCTCACATGCTGCAACCAAGAGTTTCTACATACCACAGCTAAAGACCCTCCACGCTGCAACCCAGATCCCAAACACCGCAAGGAAGGTTAAAGAACCTGTGTGCCACAACTCAGACCCGGCACAGCCAGATAAATAAATACACTTCTAAAAAGAATGTGAAAAGGGGTACCTGGCACCCAGAATAGAAGCCAGTAAATGTCTCTGAAGTGAATGTATGTTCTAGAATCAGATTCAGGGACTTTGATGAATGGAGCTCTTAAGAACTTTTTAAGATTTTTTTTTTTTAATGTGGACTCATTTTTAAAGTCTTTGGACCTTCCAAGATGGCTCTAGTGGTAAAGAACCCACCTGCCAAAGCAGGAAACATAAGAGATGTAGGTTCGGTTCCTGGGTGGGAAGGATCCCCTGGAGGAGGGCGTAGCAACCCACTCCAGTATTCTTGCCTGGAGAACCCCATGGACACAGGAGCCTGGTGGGCTTCAGTCCATAAAGTCACACAGAGCTGGACATGACTGAAGGGGCTTAGCATGCAGACTTGCCATGGATGCTACAGGATGACTTAAAACTATCATATAGTCATTCATCAATTACCCTCCAGTGAAGGAGCTTTCACTGTGTGTGTGTGCGTGTGTGCGTGCATGTGCACATGCACTCTGAAATCAGAGGGTAATCTTCTTACTGGAAGTTTCACTAAGTTCCTAGCTATTTTGCAAACCAGGAAAAGGATGCAAGACTCTGGCTTTATAGGCTCAGAGTGACAATCAGAGTTTTGTTCTTCAATCAGATGATTTAAGAAGACTCGACGTGACTCAACGAGTTCTAGAAAATGTGCCAGAACAGGCTTTCAAGGAAGGCTCTCACCTCTTGTTTTAAAAGGAGGATGCCATCATCCATAAGATGCGTGAGAAGCGATGAAGTACCGCTCCAAGGTGGTGGAGCTTTTCTGTAAGAGGCATCCTGAGAAAAGGTGGAAGTCCTCCCAGTGGTGGCAGACGCACATCCAGGAAGCCCTTCGCTAAGCCTAGCTTGCTCCTGCAAGGTCCTTGCCCTCACCGCCTCCTTTTCCCCCAGCGCCTTTGTAATCGAAGTGGGTGACAACTTCATTCAGCTCTTAGCAACAACAAGAGGGATCGATTCCCTGAGAATGCCCTAATGACTGGAGACTGGGACACAAACCATAAATGGGGACTTTCTGATTCCAAGTGAAATTATAGTTTGCCCTGCGAGATTGCACAATAAATCAGGGGAAAAACCAGCCAGCATAGGACTCTGGGGTCACTGAAGTGATGTTGACACATTACAATAATGAGAACTTGAAACACCTCCTGCCCTATTGATTTTTAAGCTGCATCGTTCCCACTGCAGAAGATTACAAGTCTCTGTCTCTGGAATCATGGCTCACGCGGGAGATGCTGATGAAAAATACACCCAATCCAATCAAAATGAAAAGCTTTACTTGTACTTATTACAAATCTAATACCATTGTCCCTTAGCTGGATGATAGGCACTTAACCTACAATGGGGGGAAAAAAATTTTTTTTCTTTTAATTAAAATTTTTCATACCTTTTTTTTTTTAACAACAGCTCTTTGCTATACAGGAAAAAGGAACCAAAGAAAACAGGCACAATAGCTCAATTAGCACATAAAGGGCAATTTCTTTATGCTTTTCTAATTCCAGGGTAGCTTTCAAATTCCCTGAATCACCATATCATTTGGGAGAATGGAAAATCATGTACTAACAACCAACTTATTTCCTCGTCAATAGGAAAAGATGTATTCCACCCGCATTTAGCATCCACAGTAAACAAAGACTGTCTTGCTGATCTTTCCTTTTTCCCTGAAAAGTGCTCCATGGAGCTGAATAAACACAGTTGTGGAAGGCCAACTGGTGACATAAGTTAATTACTGACCTGTCACACAATCGGAGAATGGTAATAATTTATTTTCACTGTTGCATTAACCGTAAGCTGCATTTTGCCAATGGAGAGCGCTGGGGAAAAGGACTCTGAAACATTGCTGCCGCTGTAAACCCTAAACGAGGTTGTAACAATATTTTAGAGGGGAGGCTAGATACAACGGTGTCACTGCTCTTCCTAGGCATAACTCAGAAAATAATTACCCACATTTCTCGGCTTTGGGAGAGAAGAAACTAGTGAGTAGGAATACCACGCTTTCCTCTAATAGGGTTCTGAAAGCATCATCCAGTTATTAGATAAAATTATGACTTGGGTTTACCAGGATGCAACAGATAATAAATATTCTGGCATAACCCAATAGGATCATACATTCTCTGAAAACATTTATCGAGGTCCTAACATGGCCCAGGCATTGTGTTAGCGATTAATTACCCATTGTTCACCTGTTCTCGGTCTCCATGAGGTTTATAGCCCATCATTACCACCTGATTGTCGAGACGGAAATCCACAGGCAAAACCCATGGGTCTAAAAGGAATTCTTATAGAAGAAACCCTCATGTCCCGCTGAGCGAGTTGACTGAAATAAATGAATGGTGTTTAGAAGCTAACTGGTCTTTTCTCTCAGCTAACCTGATTGTTTTTCTTCACTTGATCTGATGAGAAATCTTGCTCTTTTGGAAAATATATATCCCTGCTTACAGATGAATCTGTTTGCAGGGCAGAAAGAGAAATGCAGGCACACAGAACAGAGATGTGGATACAGGGGAGGAAGTGGGGGGGCAGTTGACAAATCGGGAGAACATGATTGACAATATATATGCTACCAGGTGTAAAACAGATAATTAGTGGGCTTCCCAGGTGGCTCAGATGGTAAAGAATCTGCCTGTGATGCAGGAAACCTGGGTCTGATCCCTGGGTGGGGAAGATCCCCTGGAGAAGGGAATGGCTACCCACTCCAGTATTCTTCCCTGGAGAATTCCATGAACAGAGGAGCCTGGTGAGCTACAGTCCATGGGGTCCCAAAGAGTCAGACATGACTGAGCAACTCACACACACACACACATACACGCACACACAGGGAATTTGCTGTGTAGCACAGGGAGCTCAGAGCAGTGCTCTGTGATGACCTATAGGGGTGGGATTGGATGGGGATTGGAAGGTTCTAGAGGGAGGGGATATATGTATACATAACGCTGGTTCACTTCCTTGTACAGCAGAAACTAACACAATGCGGAAAGCAATTACACTCCAATTTTTAAAAATCCCCCTAAATCCTACTATATCATGAATTTTATCAGCCCGGGAGTGACTAACCAGAAACTGTCTTCTTTTGACATGGCTACCTTTGGGACCTAGATTCTTACATATGCTGTCAATCCATTTATTAATAGGACTGAAAGCAGGTGAATGATCTAAGACACTTTTTCACACGAGTTGGTAGAAAATAGTTCAAAATTGATATAAAGGAGGGGTCTGGGAGGGGGGTGGTTAACCAGTATGATCTTCTTCTGCTGTAGCACTCTCAAGAGCTATTCATCTGTCTTCACATCAAATTCCTTCTGCAAGCTTCCCCCTAGGGTTCACTGAACGTTACTCGCAGAGTGAAAAAGTAGCTGAGAGGGGGCTTCCCTGGAGGCTGGGAGGCAATGCAGGAGACACAGTTTCGATCCCTGATCTAGGAAGATCCCACCTGCCACGGAGAAGCTAAGCCCGTGCACCGCAGCTACTGAGCCTGTGCTCTAGAGCCTGGGAGCTCCAAGCACTGAGCCCACGTGCTGCAAATACTGAAGCCCTCACGCCCGAGAGCCCGTGCTCTGCAACGAGAGAGGCCACTGAGATAAGAAGCCCACGCCCAGCGACTCGAGAGTAGCCCCTGTTCGTCACTAGAGAAGAGCTGGCACAGCAAGGAAAACCCAACACAGCCAAAAGTAAATAAATAAAATAAATTATAAAAAATTAAAAGAGTTGCCGAGAGGGGGCTTCCCTGATGGCTCAGTGGTTAAAAAAAAAAAAATCTGCCTGTCATTGAAGGAGAGACAGGTTCGATCCCTGATCTGGGACGATTCCACATGCCTCGGAGCAAATCGG
>SJYV01044888.1:168416-184626 GCA_006410875.1 Neotragus pygmaeus | reverse complement strand
AAAAAAAAAAAAATCTGCCTGTCATTGAAGGAGAGACAGGTTCGATCCCTGATCTGGGACGATTCCACATGCCTCGGAGCAAATCGGTCTGTGGGCCACCACTATCGATACTACGCTCTGCAACAAGAGAAGCTACCACAATGAGAAGCCCATGTACCCCAAGCAGAGAGTATCCCCCACTTGTTACAACTAGAGAAAAGCCCACACAGCTAGGAAGATCCAAAACAGCCAAAAATAAACTTTTTTTTTTAAGTAGCTGAGAGGGACTTCCCTGGCCATCCAGTGGTTAGACTCCACACTTTCAATGCAGGTGGTGTGGGTTCCATCGCTGGCTGGGGAACTAAGATCCCACAGCCTGCTTGGTGTGGCAAAAAAAAAAAAAAAAAGAAAGGAAGAAGTAGCTGAGAACTGAAGCTTGCAGAGGCCACGCTGCAACAGTCTGCCCTATTTTGACTGACATGTTTCAGCTGATATCACCATTGGAAAAACTGGTCTGCAAGGCAGTGAACAAGCTTCTCCTATTTTACTAATGTCAGTTATAAGACATAGTGGTGAAGCATCCCGTTTATGGACCAAGCCTGCCCGTGGTCAGATCCAGGGTTTGCCCACCATGAGCTGTGCGACCTTGGGGAAATCACCCTCTCGAAAACAGCTCCCTCATCTATGCAATGAAGACAGTGAGGGGCCCCGCCAGGGAAGAGGCTTAGGAGGCCTCTTCCAGGAGAGGTACAGTGCCCCTTATATGCTTGTCAGGTCTGATCCTCACTGCATGTTAGCCATGGTGTTCCCCCCAAGAGCAACAGGCCCCACCTCAGAGACATTCACTTTGAGTTTTCTGAGCTAAGTTCAGCAACCAGCATTAGGGTATCGCAACCGTTTTAAAGGACTGTGCCAATATCCTCATGTTCAAGTGGGCAGCCACAATGGATCTGCATCTGATTGTTTCTGCATTAGCAAGACCACACCATGTGTATGAGAAGTAAGATCCCTGTGCAGGGGCCATGCTAAAATTCTCCGTATCATTTCAATTTTAGTACATGTGGGCATATACTCTGAAGAAACCATAATTGAAAAAGACACACGTACCCCCAATGTTCATTGCAGCACTGTTTACAATGGTCACGATGTGGAAGCAACCTAGATGTTCATCAACAGATGGATAGATAAAGAAGTTCTGGTACATATATTCAGTGGAATATTCAGTTGAGTTCAGTCGCTCAGTCGTGTCCAAATCTTTGCAACCCCATGAATCACAACACGCCAGGCCTCCCTGTCCATTACCAATGGAATACTACTCAGTCTTAAAAAGGAATGCATTTGAGTCAGTTCTAATGAGATGGATGAACCCAGAGCCTATTACAGAGAGTGAGGTAAGTCAGAAAAACAAATATTGTATATTAACACATATATATGAAATCTAGAAAAATAGTACTGATGAACCCATTTGTAGGGCAGCAGTGGAGATGCAGGCATAGAGAAAAGACTTATGGACACACAGGGGTGGGTAGGAAGGAAAGTGTGGGACCAACTGAGAAAATAGCATTGAAACATAACCTAGTCATGTATGGATGTGAGAGTTGGACTGTAAAGAAAGCTGAGTGCTGAAGAATTGATGCTTTTGAACTGCGGTGTTGGAGAAGACTCTTGAGAGTCCCTTGGACTGCAAGGAGATCCAACCAGTCCATCCTAAAGAAAATCAGTCCTCAATTGGAAGGACTGATGCTGAAGCTGAAATTCCAATACTTTGGCCACCTGAAGCGAAGAACTGACTCATAGAAAAGACCCTAATGATGGGAAAGATTGAAAGCAGGAAGAGAAGGGGATGACAGAGGATGAGATGGTTGGATGGCATCACTGACTCAATGGACATGAGTCTGAGTAAACTCTGGGAGTTGGTGATGAACAGGGAGGTCTGGCATGCTGCAGTCCATGGGGTTGCAAAGAGTCGGACACGACTGAGCAACTGAACTGAACTGAACTGACACACATTACCATATGTAAAATAGATAGCCAGTGGGAATTTGCTGTATGATGCAGGGAGCTCAAATCTGGTGCTCTGTGACAACCTAGAGGGATGGGATGGGGTGGGAGGTGGGAGGGAGCTTCNCTGGCATGCTGCAGTCCATGGGGTTGCAAAGAGTCGGACACGACTGAGCAACTGAACTGAACTGAACTGACACACATTACCATATGTAAAATAGATAGCCAGTGGGAATTTGCTGTATGATGCAGGGAGCTCAAATCTGGTGCTCTGTGACAACCTAGAGGGATGGGATGGGGTGGGAGGTGGGAGGGAGCTTCCAGAGGGAGGGGACATATGTATGCCTACAGCTGATTCAAGTTGATGTACAGCAGAAATCAACACAATATTGTAAAGCAATTATCCTCCAGTTAAAAATAATTTTTTTTTTAACCAAAGAAGAAGAAGTTAGGCCCGGAGAAATAGCTGTAACTCTTCTGAAACACGATTTCAGCAACACGTGACTCTAGCATGCAGCAGGTTCCCAATGCAGTGGCCCAAAGAACGAGAAAAAGTCAAAACACAAGAGGGAAGAGATGAATGTGTATGGTGTAGCTGATTCACGTCGTTGTATAGCAGAAACTAACACAACATTACAACACAACTATCCTCCAATTTTTAAAAACAGTCAAAACCCACGTGGAAAACCAAGATGAAATAAAGATCCGAAAATCAGACGATACCACTACTTCCTCTCAGAGAGGTCCCTGCCGCCACGTACACTGCAGATCCAGTCTAAATTTACAGGACAGGAGTAAAAGGGCAAGTGTCATCTATAACTGCCTATTTATAAATACCACTGCCAGGGGCCATGCCTCCCCAAATCCCCTGGCCATTTTCGANCTTATGGCAGAAAGCAAAGAACTAAAGAGACTCTTGATGAAAGTGAAAGAGGAGAGTGAAAAAGTTGGCTTAAAACTCAACATTCAGAAAACTAAGATCATGGCATCTGGTCCTATCTCTTCATGGCAAATAGATGGGGAAACAATGGAAACAGTGACAGACTTTATTTGGGGGATGGGGGCTCCAAAATCACTGCAGATGGTGACTGCAGCCTTGAAATTATAAGACAGTTGCTCCTTGGAAGAAAAGTTATAACCAACCTATACAGCATATTAAAAAGGAGAGGCATTACTTGGCCAACAAAGGTCTATCTAGTCAAAACTGTGGTTTTTCCAGTAGTCATGTATGGATGTGAGAGTTGGACTATAAAGAAAGCTGAGTGCCAAAGAACTGATGCTTTTGAACTGTGGTGTTGGAGAAGACTCTTGAGAGTCCCTTGGACTGCAAGGAGATCAGGCCAGTCCATCCTAAAGAAAATCAGTCCTGAATGTTCATTGGAAGAACTAATGTTGAAGCTGAAACTCCAATACTTTGGCCACCTAATGTGAAGAGCTGACTCATTTGAAAAGACCCCGATGCTGGGAAAGATTAAAGAGGGGAGCAGAAGTCAACGACAGAGGATGAGATGGTTGGATGGCATCACCGACTCAACGGACATGAGTTTGAGTAAACTCCAAGAGTTGGTGACCAACAGGGAGGCCTGGCGTGCTGCGGGTCCATGGGGTCACAAAGAGTCGGACACTACTGAGCAACTGAACTGAACTGAACTGGCAGTTGCATGGTTATGCAAATATATCGTGACCACAAGTAGCCACCAGCATCACTCCTCACTGCATAGAAATTTTTAAAGCATCTATGTACCTAGATTAAAATGCATCCAGGTATTTATAAAGTCACAAACTGTCACTATTAATACATTTAAATGTATGAGGTTCTAGCCCTAAGCCTTCTGTTTTATTTCTTTCATAATGAACTACCAGAAATGAACGAAAGTTTTTTTTTTTTTTTAAGTATACGATCTCTATTTTATTTTAATCTATACTGGGGTCAATGCAACAAAAAAAAAATTAAGAAACAAGTGTCTTTGAGGTAAGTCTAATTCATTATCATTTCAACAATATTAAAATAAACACTGAAAGTTGGACCAAACTAAAGGCTTGAAGGCACTGGCCTGGTCTCTAGAAAGCAGTGATAAGGACAGAAAGCAAAGCTGGGGAAATGGGAGAAACAGGTATTAAATCTGGATGTTAAAACTTCTCCTCAAAGACAGAAAACCTAGGGTAGGTGATTCCACTGAGATGCTTTTAGAATCAGATCTTGTTAGAGACTAATAAGGTGACAGAATTCCATCTGAGCTATTTAATGTCCTAAAAGATGATGCTGTTAAAGTGCTGCACTCAACATGCAACAAATTTGGAAACTCACCAGTGGCCACAGGACTGGAAAAGGTCAGTTTTCATTCCAATTCCAAAGAAGGGTAGTGCGAAAGAATGCTCAAACTACCAGAAATTGCACTCATTTCTCATGCTAGCAAGTTCAGTTCAGTCGTTCAGTCGTGTCCGACTCTTTGCGACCCCATGAATCGCAGCATGCCAGGCCTCCCTGTCCATCACCATCTCCTGGAGTTCACTCAGACTCATGTCCATTGAGGCTGTGATGCCATCCAGCCATCTCATCCTCGGTCGTCCCATTCTCCTCCTGTCCCCAATCCCTCCCAGCATCAGAGTCTTTTCCAATGAGTCAACTCTTCTCATGAGGTGGCCAAAAAGTTAGATTCAAAATTCTTCAAGCTAGGCTTTAGCAGTACATGAACCGAGAACTTCCAGATGTACAAGCTGGGTTTAGAAAAGGGAGACGAACCAGAGATCAAATTGCCAACATTTGCTGGTTCACAGAGAAAGCAAATTGACTACGCTAAAGCCTTTGACTGTGTGGATCACAACAAACTGTGGAAAATTCTTAAAAAGATGGGAATACAAGACCATCTTATCTGTCTCTTGAGAAACCTGTATGCAGGTCAAGAAGCAACACTTAGAAACTTACATGGAACAGATAAGTGGTTCAAAATGGGGAAAGGAACACAATAAAGCTGTGTATTGTCACTTTGTTTATTTAAGTTAACACACAGAGTACATCATGTGAAATGCCAGGAGAAATATCAATAACCTCAGATGTGCAGATGATACTACTCAAAAAGCAAAAAGTAAAGAGAAATTAAGGAGCCTCTTGATGAAGGTGAAAAGAGGAGAGTGAGAAAGCTGGTTCAAAACTCAACATTAGAAAAACTAAGATCACGGCATCCAGTCTCATTACTTCATGGCAAACAGATGGGGGAAAAGTACAAGCAGTGACAGATTTTATTTTCTTGGGTTCCAAAATCACTGCAGACAGTAACTACAGCCACAAAATTAAAAGATGATTGGAAGGAAAGCAATGGTAAACCTAGACAGTGTATTAAAAAAGCAGAGATATCACTTTGCCAGCAAAGGTCTGTATAGTAAAGGAAGCTACAGCTTTTCCAGTCGTCATAAACAGATGTGAGAGCTGGACCATCAGGGAGGCTGAGCTTAGAAGAATTGATGCCTTCAAACCATGGTGTTGGAAAAGACTTCTGAGAGTCCCATGAACTGCAAGGAGATCAAACCAGTCAGTACTAAAGGAAATCAACCCTGAATATTCATTGGCAAGACTGATGCTGAAGCTGAAGCTCCAACACTTTGGCTATCTGATACAAAGAGCCGACTCACTGAAAAAGACCCTGATGCTGGGAATGATTGAAAGCAAAAGGAGAAGAGGGGAACAGAGGATGAAAGACTGGATAGCATCCCCGACTCAATGGACTTGAGTTTGAGCAAATTCCAGGAGAAAGTGGAGAACACGGAAGCCAGGCGTGCTGTAGTCCATAGGTTCGCAAATAGTCGGACATGACTGAGCAACTAAACAGCAACAAAAAAATCCAGTTNTTAGATTCAAAATTCTTCAAGCTAGGCTTTAGCAGTACATGAACCGAGAACTTCCAGATGTACAAGCTGGGTTTAGAAAAGGGAGACGAACCAGAGATCAAATTGCCAACATTTGCTGGTTCACAGAGAAAGCAAATTGACTACGCTAAAGCCTTTGACTGTGTGGATCACAACAAACTGTGGAAAATTCTTAAAAAGATGGGAATACAAGACCATCTTATCTGTCTCTTGAGAAACCTGTATGCAGGTCAAGAAGCAACACTTAGAAACTTACATGGAACAGATAAGTGGTTCAAAATGGGGAAAGGAACACAATAAAGCTGTGTATTGTCACTTTGTTTATTTAAGTTAACACACAGAGTACATCATGTGAAATGCCAGGAGAAATATCAATAACCTCAGATGTGCAGATGATACTACTCAAAAAGCAAAAAGTAAAGAGAAATTAAGGAGCCTCTTGATGAAGGTGAAAAGAGGAGAGTGAGAAAGCTGGTTCAAAACTCAACATTAGAAAAACTAAGATCACGGCATCCAGTCTCATTACTTCATGGCAAACAGATGGGGGAAAAGTACAAGCAGTGACAGATTTTATTTTCTTGGGTTCCAAAATCACTGCAGACAGTAACTACAGCCACAAAATTAAAAGATGATTGGAAGGAAAGCAATGGTAAACCTAGACAGTGTATTAAAAAAGCAGAGATATCACTTTGCCAGCAAAGGTCTGTATAGTAAAGGAAGCTACAGCTTTTCCAGTCGTCATAAACAGATGTGAGAGCTGGACCATCAGGGAGGCTGAGCTTAGAAGAATTGATGCCTTCAAACCATGGTGTTGGAAAAGACTTCTGAGAGTCCCATGAACTGCAAGGAGATCAAACCAGTCAGTACTAAAGGAAATCAACCCTGAATATTCATTGGCAAGACTGATGCTGAAGCTGAAGCTCCAACACTTTGGCTATCTGATACAAAGAGCCGACTCACTGAAAAAGACCCTGATGCTGGGAATGATTGAAAGCAAAAGGAGAAGAGGGGAACAGAGGATGAAAGACTGGATAGCATCCCCGACTCAATGGACTTGAGTTTGAGCAAATTCCAGGAGAAAGTGGAGAACACGGAAGCCAGGCGTGCTGTAGTCCATAGGTTCGCAAATAGTCGGACATGACTGAGCAACTAAACAGCAACAAAAAAATCCAGTTCCACTGTAAGAAATTAGAAAAGTAAGGTCCTAAGAGTTTGCGAGTTTTTCAAGGTAAAAGTGCCATGATCTGTCAGAGGGTTCTTGGGGTTCTTTGACTGACACCTCACCTCTCTCTAGCACCACCCCTGAGGACCATGTATGGATCTGCCTTCTTTATATCTCTCTCTTTCTTCCGTGATTCCCCTCACCAGTTTTTGTTTGTTTACCATTTTTACTACTCTGTTTTCCCATCACCCCCTTCTTAGGTTTCTGGTCTGCCGGTGGCCCTGAATGACATGCATGGACTCTCTTTTTCTGAGTGCATTCAGACTCAAGCTGATGCCCTTACTGGGCACTAACACAGAAATAAAGCAAGCTCTGCATCCCTGATGTCTGGGTCACAGCCCCATCATCAAATACCTGGATGACTGCAAGTTTCCTCTCTGGTGTTTCTGCTCCTCACATCCCTGCTCACCTTGCCCAGTTAGCTTCTGAGTCCCTCTAGGGCTCTTTACTAATTTCTGAAAGCATGGGCGTGTGTGTGGTAAGTCGCTCAGTGGTGTCCAATTCATTATGACCCTACGGACTACAGCCCGCCAGGCTCCTCTATCCATGGCATTCTCCAGGCAAGAATGCTGGAGTGGGTTGACATTCTCTTCACCAGAGCATCTTCCTGATCCAGGATTGAACCGGGGTCTCCTAGTTTGCTGGCAGATTCTTTACCATGGAGCCACCTGGGAATCCCTAATTTCTGAATGCCTAGAACCTAATATAGAAAAAATGGAAATAAATAGGGTTTCCAGAGGGTTACCAGTTAAGTCTTAGTTTCACATAAACAGTTTTTTGGTCAAATATATCCCACATACTACATGAGGACTAAAAAAGGTTATTCACTGTTTATCTGAAATTCAAATTGAAGTAGGTGCCCTGTATTTTTATTTCCAAAATCCAACAACCCTAAAATAATACTAATGTTAATTAAGAATCTCTACCAGTTACAACTCAGTAGCAACTCAAAACTGGCACTGTAACACACTGGGGAAGAGGATGAAAGAGGGAGATGCTAATGAGCAAGGCCTAGGACCCGACAGCAGCTTGCTTTGAGGGACTAAATGCTCTTTTATTTTTTCAGTTCTTTGGTTTCTTGCTGATTGCTGTTAACTTCGGCATAAAGAAATAAAGTTTGAAGTCTTGACCAAATGTGAAAGAGAAGACTAAAAAGTTTCTAAGTACATAGCCCATCTAGCAAAAGAAATGTTTTAGGGATATTTTTATCAGTTTTTGACTAAACAACTTATTTCATTTTAACCTGCAATATTAAAATACAACTACTAGCATTTTAAATAATTTATTAAATTACTGCAGGAAAACTCAATATCCTCAATCTTTTTCTCTCCATAGAAACTACTAACTTTACACCATGATTTTGGTTGACATCTTGCTATTATTAAGGAAAATAACTAGCCTAGCATAAAAGAACAGAATGTGGAAGCACCTAGTAACTACTCACTAAATATCTCTCAGTATTATTAATGAACAAAACAGAAGGAAAGGATAATATAGTTGAGTACTGCTTAAAAAAAAAAAAAAAACAATACCTATTTAACTTAAATGAATATTAAAAAGTACTTTTTAAAGGTATTAAAGGAATACTTTTTATTTCCTTTGGTTATATATTTGTTAGCACTATTAATATTTAAGGCCTGGGAAAACCAGGCATGTAATGTGATCAGGGACACTTCTCCCACAGTATAACAAGGTAACTTAAATTATCTTTCTTGTGCTTTAAAATAATACTTTCTAGATGACTGTCATCTTTCTTCAATAAAAGCAGGTGAACTAATTAACATCAGAAAGGTTTCTCCCCCTTTCATCTGTGAAACTGCAATTTTAAATACTTATGCAATACTAGCTGTAAATACAAAAAATGACATCATAACTATAAAATAAATTTTCTTGGGATTACATCTAAGAAGTAAGTTTTCTAACAAAAAAGAGCTATATGAATGATGTTAAGCAGAGAACATTCAAGCAAAATTCAAAATGCCATCATTCCTCTAGCATTCCTCTAGCAAAATTTGTATCAAGACCTCATGCAAGTAACACTTTCAATAATGTCCCTTAATTTTTTCATCCAGTTCTTCATTTATCATGCCATAATCTATCGTGTATTAAAAAGAAACAAATGATTTAATCAAGTATTTATAAGCAGAGGCAGGACCCAGGAAACTCAATGTTGAAACTAGGTCATCATGCATTATTCTCACAGTATTCTGTGGTAGCCCAAAAGATATATCTAAATAGATACACTAAAACTAAATTTCGAAAGAAAATTCATAGTTCATCAACATCTGCCATAGATGCAATTTTTTAAAATAATCACATCCAAAATATAAATGTAAACTGAAATAAAACTTACTTTAAATCTATAAATCAGACATTTGAACAAAGACTGATTTCCAAACATACTAGAATTTGTATTAAACATTCAAACTGTCAGAAATGAAATTCTAACAAAATTTGCTTAGGCACACCTGGTATGCTATTTAATTTTTGTAACATAAAAGTAACAACATATATATATATATAATGTCAAGTTACTTTTGGTAACACCAAATTTAAGAATTCTTAGTGATCCCAATTATAAAGAACCTTCCAAACCTGACTCTCAGCCCCTTTTAATTACAGATAAATAAAAACAAAGGGGAAAATCCCAAAGCATTTGTAATTATGCTCAAGGAAATTGCAGAAGATAAACTATCTTTTTTTAACTGATGCTCTGATTAGGAAACAAATGGCAACATTTTAAACTTTCAATTAGCACTTAATTTAATTCACTGGCAATCCCTTCAATCAATGTTTTGAAAGACAAACTGTGTCTTTTAATTATAATAAATCTCCTGTAGTCTCCACTTCAGACTAGGTACAAATTTTCTTTTTAAACCTCACTGCCTACATGAATGGACAAGGCTATTTAAAACTTACATCTAACTCATGGAATCATTAAAATCTCTTATTCTAACAAAGACAAGTCCTTAGCACTAATTCTAAAGAGGAGAAATTTAATGAAATCAGTATAACAACTTCTTAGATTATGAGCCATCCACTACAGGTATCATTTTATTCTCTAATATATTAAATATGGTAAGTGTCAATGAAATTAGAAGCTTCAGACAAGCATTTCCACAACTTAGCATTCCAGACATGCTCACTAGAATATGAACCAAAACCACCTCCACGCAGGTCACAAGCACAGGTCTTAGCAACACAATAAGGACTGCAATACTGTGATACATAGGTGTGTCAAGCTACTCCAGTAAGGTTGTTCACATTTTTATCATAAAATCATCTTTGTGGACAAAGCTCTATACCTTTCAGAACACATTCACCAAACCAGAATCAAGACAGAGAGCACTGTTTCCATGTGACTAAGAAATATGCCCGTGAGACAGCTGTGCAGCTTGTTTTACAACACCCAGAAATCTAAAAGAGGATTTAAAAGATTTCTGAAGTCAACTATTACAACCTAATTATTGTTATCCATTCACCATCATATTTTAAATCTGTATTAATAGGGCTTTCTAGGACATAGCAGCTATTCTATTAAAACTGATTTCTGAAATGAGGCAGAAAGAACATTTTTAAATGATAAAAAAATTAAAGAAGAAGCTTAGCAATCAGTTGAAGAAAGAGAGTAACAAATAACAAAACAAACAAACAACAAAAGGAAGCTTAAAAACTTATATTGCCCAATTAGAGTTTTTAAATACATAGCCAAATTCAAAAGATTAGAGTAATAGAAATCTTGGGCATTTTCCTAAATCACAAGGATACCAACATTTTTACTTATATCAATATTTCCTTAATCAAGTTTTCCTTTTAAAATCTACTAGGTACACACACTATTCAGATTACACAGACTAGGGGGAAAAAAAAACAACCTGTTTTCACTGATGATGTTACTGCTGCTGGTGGTGGTGGTGGCAGTAGTTGATGATCAACAGATATAACTGGATTTTTCTGAAAATAATTTGACCCCTTTAGATGATCAGTTTCTAGAAGGATCAGAGCACTGACAATTGTATAGGAAGAAAGGAATCTGTCCCTGAGAGATCAAGGACAGACAGTCAACAGAACTTGAATACAGATCAAATACAAGTACCAGGTGCAGTTTTGAGGAATAACATCAACAGTTAGCTACAAGGAGACAAAAGGGAGAAAGCGTGAGAAAGCGTGCCAGGCCATTGTTTTTTGCTCCACTCTCTCTGACCTATGCCCATCAGAAGACTGCAAAGACCAGTGGCAGGAAAAGAGACTGGGAGGGTAGGGGAGTGCAAGGGAAAGAGAAAGACATCTGAGCTGAACTCCTCCATGTACGTTTACATAAAGTTCAAAATCTTGGAAAACTAACTGAAAGAGAGGATTTAAATCAACAAAGCTGGTGCTCTTACTATCGCACCCAGTCGTATTAAAACGGGAGACCCGTATGAGAGGATGGCACTGGGCAGTGGGCTTCTTCCCCTACAGAGACTGGCTGGGCTACTTCCTTACCACAGCCATCCTTTCATCTGCCCAGGAATGCTCCTTTTATTGGTGCCTTTGGATCTTTTCTCTCAGGCTTATCTAAGTCTCCAGAGAAGAAGCATCCACCTCCAGAATAGTGGCATAAAGGAACTGGGAGCTGAGTGGGCAAGAGGGTTAAGGATCTTTTCACTCACACTTCCCTGCTTTTAGAAAGGTACTGCTGCTCGGAACCAATGTTCCTGAGTTCGGATTCCCTCCAGTTTAGCCTCTCCAGAGTCTTCTGTTGCGGGTTGGGAGGAGCAGTCACCCGGCTGCCTGGTCTGGGAGAAGCAGTTCCAGCTATATCTTACAGACTGTCCACCAAGCTTCACCCCAAGCACCCTTACTTTGAAAAGTACCTTTCTGCACCTTCTGGAGTTAATGCAGTGTGAGCAGGCAATTTCCAAAGTAGCATTGCTATGGATCAGAATTCAGCTTTCGCTAATCAGCCTTGGTAGTCATCATCAGGTCATTTGTTTTATGGTTTCCAAAATGTTGATTCTGAGATCTCTCTGTTTCACTTTTTTCCTGTGGGTTTTATTTCCATTTAGCAATTTCTGTGTAGTTTCAGAGATAAAGGTAGTAGACATGTGTTCAGTTCAGTCACTCAGTCGTGTCTGACTCTTTGAGACCCCATTAATTGCAGCACACCAGGCCTCCCTGTCCATCACCAACTCCCGGAGTTCACTCAAACTCATGTCCATCGAGTTGGTGATGCCATCCAGCCATCTCATCCTCGGTCGTCCCCTTCTCCTCCTGCCCACAATCCTTCTTAGTATCAGGGTCTTTTCCAATGAGTCAACTCTTCGCATGAGGTGGCCAAAGTAATGGAGTTTCAGCTTCTGCATCAGTCCTTCCAAAGAAATCCCAGGGCTGATCTCCTTTAGAATGGACTGGTTAGATCTCCTTGCAGTCCAAGGAGCTCTCAAGAGTCTTCTCCAACACCACAGTTCAAAAGCATCAATTCTTCTGTACTCAGCTTTCTTTATAGTCCAACTCTCACATCCATACATGACCACTGGAAAAACCATAGTCTTAACTAGACGGATCTTTGTTGGCAAAGTAATGTCTCCACTTTTGAACATGCTGTCTAGGTTGGTCATAGCTTTTCTTCCAAGGAGTAAGCGTCTTTTAATTTCATGGCTGCAATCGCCATCTGCAGGGATTTTGGAGCCCAGAAAAATAAAGCCTGACACTGTTTCCACTGTTTCCCCACCTATTTGCCATGAAGTGATGGGACCAGATGCNTACCCTGTCTACGCTGGAAGAGACCTCATCAGGCCTCCTGAGCTGCAGCTAGAGATGAAAAACAATGGATCAGACACAGGTTAAGATGTTGGCCTGGGCCTCTGTTCTTCCTGATGGGCCACGTTCTAGCTTTATTCTCCCATTTAATTCCATTTCAGATAACCATCTATGACCAGGAGAACTTCCAGGGCAAGAGAATGGAATTCACCAGCTCCTGCCCAAATGTCTCTGAGCGCAATTTTGACAACGTCCGGTCTCTCAAGGTGGAATGTGGCGCGTGAGTATCAACCTCAGCAGAATCTCAGGCCTCCTATTTCTGATCCCTTCAGACATGCAACCATAAAGATGGAGATCAGAGAAGAAAGATGTTCCCCCAGACTCTAATCATTTCTGGGAGAGAAGCGTCCATACTTAAGTAATCTCAAAAAATTTTTATTACATGTGTGATTCAGTAACTCAAAGCTAGAAGGAACATGAGATTGTTCATGGCTTGGAATTGGATCTGGGGGAGATTAAAGAAATACATATCATGGAGTGGGGCAGTAAAGGTAACCAGTTCTGTGCTTCTGGAACCCATAGGCTTCTGCCTGGGGTTCTCTCAAAACAAGCCAGAGGCCCCTTGAGTTTTTCTTGCCTACACAAAATAGAGAGGAAACTATCAAGCTACAGCCTCTTGACAGCTACATCTCCCTGAGCAGACACTGAGCTAATTTCTCTATATACAAAGGAACTCAACTCCAGAGAGTCATATTAGTTTCTAGTTAATCTTTCAGGAGTTTCTTGGTGATGACTAGTTTCCTTGGCAAGTTAGTTGAGTCCTTGATCATCTGAAAACATTTCACTGAGCCTGAAAACACAAAGGCTAGGTCTAGGCAGAACTGGCTGTGTATGTAGACAGGCTTCTACAAGTTGTTCACCCCCAACTTAGAGCTCTTCAACCCTCAAAGTGAAATATTTTAAGGTGTCATCAGTAACTAAGATCTGGTTGAAAAAGGCCAATCTGAGCTATTGAATAAGGCAAAATAAATAAATCAAGCATATAGAGGTCTGCAGGAGAAAGAACCCACAAAGTGATAAGGAAACAAGACACTTAAGTCATCCATATGCTTCTTATTCATCTCTTTGCTTCCTTAAAAGCCAATAGGTTTGGTTGGAGCCAATGCCGTAGTCTGGGGTCACAAAGAGATGGACATGACTGAGAGACTGAACTGACTGAATGCCCTAGTCACTAGATCCTGAACCTGGAGCTCTAAGTAGAGAATATAGCACCTTGAGGAGAAAGGAAATATAATTTCAGAATGACTTTGCCAGTACTCATTACTCAAGCCAGTGAAGTAGACCTCTTCAGTAGACAATCCCCAAACAAATATATTTACAAACCCACACAGTGCAGCTGCCAGCTCATTCCCCACCTCTTGCGATAAATGTATGACTTTGTATTGCTCTGTTGGAACTGGCTATTTCACCCACTGTTAACATCTAAAACAAAGATGCTTTCTCCCTGCGGCCATGTAAGCTCTGAACACCATGAACAAACACCATTACTTGTCTTTGGCAGCTGGGTTGGTTATGAGCATACCAGCTTCTGTGGGCAATGAGTCAACTCTTCGCATGAGGTGGCCAAAGTAATGGAGTTTCAGCTTCTGCATCAGTCCTTCCAAAGAAATCCCAGGGCTGATCTCCTTTAGAATGGACTGGTTAGATCTCCTTGCAGTCCAAGGAGCTCTCAAGAGTCTTCTCCAACACCACAGTTCAAAAGCATCAATTCTTCTGTACTCAGCTTTCTTTATAGTCCAACTCTCACATCCATACATGACCACTGGAAAAACCATAGTCTTAACTAGACGGATCTTTGTTGGCAAAGTAATGTCTCCACTTTTGAACATGCTGTCTAGGTTGGTCATAGCTTTTCTTCCAAGGAGTAAGCGTCTTTTAATTTCATGGCTGCAATCGCCATCTGCAGGGATTTTGGAGCCCAGAAAAATAAAGCCTGACACTGTTTCCACTGTTTCCCCACCTATTTGCCATGAAGTGATGGGACCAGATGCCACGATCTTAGTTTCTGAATGTTGAGCTTTGAGCCAACTTTTTCACTCTCCTCTTTCACTTTCAAGAGGCTCTTTAGCTCCTCTTCACTTTCTGCCATAAGGGTGGTATCACCTGCATATCTGAGGTTAGTGATAGTTCTCCCGGCAGTCTTGGTCCCAGCGTGTGCTTCCTCCAGCCCCGTGTTTCCCGTGATGTGCTCTGCATATGTGCATGTGCTCAATTCCTGCTATTTACTCGACAGTTAGCCATCATTTCCTACAAAATTGTTTCTTCCACTCTTCAATAACTTCTGCAAATTCAAGCAATTTTCTTGGGCTAATACATCAACCCTCCATTAGTGGGAAAGAATCCAGTAGAAGGTAAAGAAAATTAAATGGCACCTGCTCTAACCTCAGCCAAAGAAAAGTGAGAGACCCCCACATCAAGTTTACTTTCTCTGAATTAGCACCAATCGCAGTAAAAGGTGTGAAGCAGAACAGAAAGCAAAGTACATTCTGGGTCTTGGAATATTAAATAGAGAAGTCAATGAATGCCTCAAAGTCATCTATTTCACCCAAGAAACAAGTAAACACATCTCAAAAGAGAGATCATCACTAAATCTCAAGGTGGAGCAAAGCTGAATCCTCAGCAGGAAGTTCCCACCTCAGTTTTCTGTCACCTTTTCTCTATAATTTCTGTTTCCAAGGCACTAGGATATCCTTAACTCCATTATTTCCAACTGTATACAAAGCAGTTCTCAGTAGATCTCAAATTCACTCCAGTCAAAACCAATCACATCCTCCACTTCCCCATAAAAGAGAATTCTCCTTTCACCTTCCTCATTCCAACTCTTGAGAATTTTCTTTAACTCTTCCTCTTCGTTATCTGCCTTTATGCAACTTATCAAGAAGTTATTTTAGTTATTCCTTCATAATGTCTCTTGGAGTTAATGGTGGTGTTACTTCTAATAGTGGAAATTTGCAAGTAGTTTAAATGTCTTCCAAATGGGAAAACAGCTGAGTAAAATTGCACTCATCTCACATGCTAGTAAAGTAATGCTCAAAATTCTCCAAGCTAGGCTTCAGCAATACACGAACCATGAACTTCCTGATGTTCAAGCTGGTTTTAGAAAAGGCAGAGGAACCAGAGATCAAATTGCCAACTTCAATGGATCATGGAAAAAGCAAGACAGTTCCAGAAAAACATCTACTTCTGCTTTATTGACTATGCCAAAGCCTTTGACTGTGTGGATCACAATCAACTGTGGAAAATTCTGAAAGAGATGGGAATACCAGACCACCTGACCTGCCTCTTGAGAAATCTGCATGCAGGTCAGGAAGCAACAGTTAGAACTGGACATGGAACAACAGA
>SJYV01044888.1:130181-163837 GCA_006410875.1 Neotragus pygmaeus | reverse complement strand
ATCAGCCCTGGGATTTCTTTGGAAGGAATGATGCTAAAGCTGAAACTCCAGTACTTTGGCCACCTCATGCGAAGAGTTGACTCATTGGAAAAGACTTTGATGCTGGGAGGAATTGGGGGCAGGAGAAGAAGGGGACGACAGAGGATGAGATGGCTGGATGGCATCACCAACTCGATGGAAACGAGTCTGAGTGAACTCTGGGAGTTGGTGATGGACAGGGAGGCCTGGCATGCTGCAATTCATGGGGTCGCAAAGAGTCAGACACGACTGAGAGACTGAACTGAACTGAAACAATGGTGTATCTACAAGATGGAGTATGAGGCAGACATCAGAATGATGTTTTTAAAAGATATTTAACTACATGAAAGCATATTTGCATCATAAATCTAAAGAAAAATTTTAATAGAAATTATATCTATAGTAAGATTAGAAAAAAATTTAACAAGGGAAAACATGAGAGGAAACAGGAAATTTTCCTTAGTGACAGCAATGTTCTAGATTTGCAAGCAGTTTAAATGTCTGAACATTCACTGCCTAAGCTCTATTCTTAAAATTATATCCCATATATCTTAAAAAAGTTTTTTTTTACTTAAGGGAAAAATCTCATTTTAAAAAAACTGATAGGAAACTGTCCAAAATGTGGGCAATGATTGAATTTAAATAATGAAAGTATAGATCATTTTTCCCTCTGGTTTCTGAACTTTCTTTGATGAGCACAGAAAAAAATAGAGAAGATGAGTTTCTTTACATACTCTCCTCTAGTTCCTCTTCCTTTGTCACCATTGGACAGGACTGGGACAACAGTCCTCTGCCATTGGCCCACTGAAAAGCCACACAAAGGAGCTGGCAGGAGGTGCTCCTTGTGGGGGAGGAGAAAGAAAAATTAGTATATCATTTACATTTCACTTCCTATTCAAAAACCTTAGCAACTTCCTGCTTGCTATCCATGAGATTAAGCTACTCTCCTCTACTGAGCCTGCCAAGACCTCTGTAATCTAGAGCCATCCCTGTGGCTCCATCTCATTTCCCACAGATTCTAACCATGAACCCTCCACTCTCATTAGGCTTCTATTTCAAGACTAGACTTTGCTCAAAGAGGCAACTTTTCACCTGCTGACATGCTGACAATAATGTCAAATTTATTCTCTCTAGAGTCTATTATCCCCACACGAACCATCACAGGGAAATATTTCCCACAGAGAGACAACTATATTGCACCGTCTCCAAAATTGGAAATGTAGCAGTGAAGATTGTTGATATTAAATCTTGGAATCCAAAAATAGAGGTGTAAACACTGCAATAGTCATGGTGCTTGCTGTGTATAAATACAGAGCAGGCTGTCTTGCTGTTGGCAGTCGAGCGCTCACACCCCACACTCAGGTTCGCCCTGTGACACCAGGTTTTCACTATGTTTCATTATGCACGGACTGCAGGTCCTAACATCCCAGAAAGGTACTAAAACTGCTAAATTAAGTGATTCCAGTAAGAATCACAGTGCCCAAGTTGATAAAACAATAACAACACAGGGCTTTTTTTAGAACACATATAGTCTTTTAACATCTGCTTTCAACGATTTACTTTCAAAATCAGCCAGTGCTAAAGGAATAATTAAACCTCTTGAATTCTGAATTTAAAAAACACACAAAACACTGGAGGCTCCTAAGGGGGCATTTCTGGCTACTGAGTATGTGCTCTTACATAAAACTACTGAAGCTAAACAGGAAATTGCCCAAACTGTCACTGCCCCTTACTCTGTGTCTGTGTGTAATTCTCCTGTCTCTGTGACCCTTCATTAAAATAAAGCCCTGAGCTTTATTGAGAGGGTGAGCAGTGAAAACAAAAACACACCTGACCTACCTCTGACCAGAGATGAACATCACTCTTTACCAGACACTACTCTCCATAATAAACTGAGTAAGATACGCCACTCCAGCCAGCCAGCCCCCCTCACCAGCCGCACACAGGCGTGCCAGCCTCGTCTCGGAGCGGGAGGCAAAAGCGTGCATGTAAGTTCCTCAGAAAAAAAACAAGAGAGGGTTCTAGGAGCACTGTCTACCAACCGTTTTAGCTTCCATTTAAAATGTGCTCTTAAGGACCACTGCCTTCCAATTATTTTATCCCTCAAATTACTACGCTTGCTTTCCAGAATAGGGCATAAGAGACACCCCGCTTTGTTCCTAACAATACAAAACTCCATTTTCTAGCACCTTACCTACTGTCTAAATTTTTCTAACTTCTCAGAGAAAAATCCAAAAGGCCCACCAAAGAAAGAGGCTGGGGTTATTCCAGAATGTTCTACCCTATTCTCATAAAAGGCTTAACTTCTTCAGGAAGGGAAAATCCATGGTATGCCCATGTAAGCACCTGCCCAGCCCCCCACTCTGTTTGTAACCTACATCTCTGGAGGGCCAGGAAATATCATACTCTCCAAAATACCTTGCTTGTCCATTTTATGAAAAAATAAACTTGCTCTCCAACTTAGCAGACAGTTATGCCCAGTCCTCTTTCTACTCAGAAACACCCTCTCCGGTGTGTCACCCCTGCCCGCCTCTCCTGGCATTGCTCTTCCCGGAATTCTGCCTCAGGCTCTCGTCTTTCCTGTGGTTCCTCCTCCGCTGACAGGCTAACCCCCACCACTTGTCTATTCATCACTGTAACTGCATAGAATAACGTCCCTTATCTTCCCCTCACTTTTCAGAGGCAGCTTTCTCTGCAGAAGTCACTAGATAGCATATTTCTTGTTTTCAGCTACAGATCAAGTTTGGCTTTTACTATTGGTCAGAGGCCAGCTACCTCCTGGAAAGGACCTGCTCACGGTTTTCTTGCCAAATTCTTGCCTTAAGCATCACTGTCTCTCAGAATTCCACATGGAAGACACTCATTTTCTCCACTTTTTCCTGCTAATAATGCACTGCTACGGTGTAACCGGCTTTTTCCTTAGAGAATCAACCAATAAATCCCTCTCTCTCTCATTTCTGTCCTTCTTCAGTAAAGAGAAGACCGAGCCACAGAAACTAACATCGATTGAATTGCTATGCTAGAGGTAAGGACCCACTTAAATATACGACCGGCCATACTTTCCAATCATTTTGTCATCCATTTTCTTGGCAGGTTTTTCCAGAAGTATTGCTTACACAACTAACCATATTTTCAGTTTCTAGGTTAAATTACAAGGTGGGATAAAAGAGAAATCAAAACTTGAATGCAGTACTGTAACTTATCCTGCAAACTCTGCTGGCAGCCTGGGGGCAAGGAGGGAGGAGAGAAAAGAGGAATATTCTCATCTCAGTGAAATCATAGTATTGGATAGTTCAGCGCTAGACAAGTCACAGCTGTCAAACCATTTTAAGTATATTGAAAACTCTCAACAATCTGTGAAGCAGTTAAGCCAGAGGGACTACAGCTTGTAAATGAAGCAAACAGCAATCATGAGTAGCTCACTGCTTCCTGAGTTAAAACCTGTTCCTTAGAATGTTTAAACTAAACCCATTAAAATCCCTATCAGATATGTTAAGAGACAATGTTTGCAGAAGAGAAGTAGTAAATTATTAATACAGTATGGATATTACTATGTAATAATATCAGAAGAAAATGTTACATAGGTGAACTAAGGACAGTACATACACATGTATATATTGTGTTGGCCAAAAAGTTTGTTCAGGTTTTTCCTATGACGTTATGGAAAAATTCAAGCAAACGTTTTGGACAACCTAATATAATTATATACACATGGGCACTTGCAGATTTACAGGGCTATACCCCATCCCAAAAGACAAACTCGAAAATAAAATTTCCCAGAGAGAATTAAAGTTTAAAATCAACAGTCAAAGATGTGAAAAGCCACCTTAATGACACAAAGAGCTTTCATGCTAGCAAGACTTCACTGTAACCAAAAAATTGATTAATCCATTCAAAGAAAAAAGTAAGTCTAACAGAGGTGGCAAAGGTAGTACCATAAATGACAATAATCATATCACAATAACTTTATAAAGTTACAGTGCATAACGATCTTAGGATGAAGATTCAGCTAAGATCACGCAGCTAAGTAAGTGGCCAGGTTATTCCTTCTATATCAGTGACCCAGTAAGGATCACAAATAGGCAGGCTGTACAATCATAAGTAATCGTAAATACTTCCAAGGATTAGGGGCCATAGAGATGAAAGGACATTTAAATATCTAACTTCCTAGCTCTAAATCCAGGCTAACCAAGCAATTTAAGGATCCCTGGGTTGCGGATATGGCCCTCTTGTTTCTGATGAGCAGAGAGGGGAGAACTGTCATGGGTGAGCACATGAACTTAGGGGATGTGACCATCTCAAGGACTGCGGTCTGGGGGGAAGAGAGGAGAGTTCTGAGTTATAAAGCTTTCCTCCCGAGCCCCTCCTCACTCCCAATGACCATGCACTCTTGCCTACTGGGAGACAGTGGTCAGGCAGGGGAAAAAAATTAATTTGAGAATAACAAAGGCAACATAGTTATTATACAGGGTAGTGAGGTTTGGGGTGGGAGGTGGAGAAGGAGTGAAAAGGAATGTTCCTTAAGCAAAAATGAACATTTAACCCCAGAGCTTATTATTTGGTAAAATAACAAGCAAGGAAAAGGTTCCAGGGAAAGCATCAAAGCTTATTACTTAAGTAGAGGGGTTCAAGGAAAATGACACAGTACTGAGGCAAGAGTCCAAGTTTAGAGATTTTAGTCTCCATTCCTGTTAGAAGATTGATCCCAGGAGAGTATTACAGCACAGCAGCCAAGAGGATGAGCTCTGTAGCCAGACTGGGTTCAATTCTCAGTCCTGACAGTTACCCAGATGAGTAGCTTCAGGAAAGTTTCTTAACCTCTCTCTACTTCCTTTACATAATCTATAAAATAACATGTAATAATAATATAACATATAATACAACAGGGTTGTTGTAAAGACTTAATTTACTCACACAGTATTTGCAGCAGACAATTATGCTGCTAACACCGGAAGTTGTACAGGTGCTGGTCATCTTTCATTAGTACCCACCTTTATGAAGAACCACTAAGGATTAAGTAATTCAAATACAATTCTTAATTGTGAAACCATTATAAAAACGAACAAAAACTGACACAAGAGAAAACAAAAAACCTGAATAGGTCACATATGTATTTTAAAACTTGAGGGAGTGGAGGAAGGATGGATTAGGAGTCTGGGACTGGCAGATGCAAACTGAAATAGAATGGATAAGCAACAAGGTCCTACTGTATAGCACAGGGAGCTATATTTAATATCCTATGATAAACCATCATGGAAAAGAACACAAAAATAATGTGTGTATATATATATTCATAATTGATGTATATATAGAGAGATACATATAATTACTATACAGTAGAAATTAACAGAACATTATAAATCAACGATACTTCAATACAATATATTTTTTAAAACAACGAATTCACGGCCAGAAACCTGCCCATGGAGAAAACTCCAGGCCCAGATGGTTTCATTGGTGAAATCATTCTAACAATTTCATCTTCATCTTTAGTTACCGCCATAAATAGGAAGACCCTGCTCCCCTCTAATCTCATCCTATATGTTAGGGAGCAGCAACTAGCAGAGCACTGCACATGTAAAAACTGAGCTTAAACCATTCTGGAGTCAGACTATGTCTCAAAATTTAACCAAAAACTACAGATCTTCTCCCACAAAAACGGGCAAAACACGCACAATTCTGTGCTCAACATCAAGAGGTCCACTGACCCCCACGAAAATATTCAATGGACACACAAACACGCTAAACAACACTATTAAATGAGCATTAACAGATGCAGCACAGAGGGATAGCTTAATAACAGGACAGAGTGCCTGCCAGTTTCTCTACCCTCTGACAACATTACAAACGGTAACAATCTACTCCTAACCTTGAGGAGTGATTTCTTCCTGATCTCATTCTAAAAATATCTTTTGGCAATCTTCATCATCATAATCTTACAGTCTTTACCAAATACAAGAAACTCTTTTTTTTTTAATGTTTAATTGTGGTGAAAGTCCACAATGTATATTATATTACACATAATATAAAACATACTATTTTAACCATATTTAACACTTCAGTGGCACTGAGTACATTCACAATGTTGCACAACTCTCACCATCATCCATCTCCAGAGTTTTTAACATTCCTCAACTGAAACTCTGACCCCATTAAACACTACCTCTCCATCCCCCTTCCCCATTCCCACACCACGGCCCACCCCCCAGGCCCCCTGGCTTCTACTTTCTGACTCTATGAACTTGACTATTCTAGGTACCTCGTGATACGTGGTGTCANTTTTGTACAGTTCTTCTGGGTATTCTTGTCACCTCTTCTTAATATCTTCTGCTTCTGTTAGGTCCATACCGTTTCTGTTCTTTATCAAGCCCATCTTTGCATGAAATGTTCCCTTGGTATCTCTAATTTTCTTGAAAATAATGGACTGTTACTCAGTCATAAAAAAGAACTTAAATTTACCATTTGCAACAATATGGATGGACCTAGAGAGTACTATGCTAACTGCAATGGGTCAGACTGAAATAAACAAATACTTATTATCATTTATATGTAGAATCTAAACAATAAAACAAATGAATGCATGTAGCACAACAAAAACAGACTTATAGAGAACTAATTAGCTAGTGGTTACCATGGCAGGAGGCAGGAAAAGGGGAGGAGCAATATATATGAGATTAGGGCATAAATTTCCATGTATAAATTAAATAGCAACAAGTATATACTATACAGCACAGGGATTATAGCCATTATTTTGGCATAACTTTAAATAGAGTGCAATCTGTAGAAATCTTGAATCACTAATTTGAATCAGTAAATTGTACACCTGAAGTTAATATAATAATGTTAATTAACTGTAGTTCATTTTAAAAATTCAGTTCAGTTCAGTTCAATCACTCGGTCATGTCCAACTCTTTGCGACCCCATGAATCGCAGCTCGCCAGGCCTCCCTGTCCATCACCATCTCCCGGAGTTCACTNTTTTAACATTCCTCAACTGAAACTCTGACCCCATTAAACACTACCTCTCCATCCCCCTTCCCCATTCCCACACCACGGCCCACCCCCCAGGCCCCCTGGCTTCTACTTTCTGACTCTATGAACTTGACTATTCTAGGTACCTCGTGATACGTGGTGTCAACAGTTATTTGTCTGCACCTACTGTATATTCATGGAGAAGGAAACAGCAAACCGCTCCAGTATTCTTGCCTAGGGAATTCCATGCACAGAGCAAGCAGCCTGGAGGGCTACAGTCCATGGGGTCGCAAAGAGTCGGACATGACTTAGTGACTAAACCACCACCACTGTATATTCAAAGTACCAATGAATTATTTACCTTCTAATTTACTAGGTCCTATCTTTTAGACTTATCCTATCCTTAAAAATTTCCCAGTAAATTCACCACTTCCTAAACGCCTTTCCCAGATATTACTCAATTCTCCTCCATTATTTATATTTCTAATCATGGTGAGCTGCCGTCTATGGGGTCGCACAGAGTCGGACACAACTGAAGCAACTTAGCAGCAGCGAGCAAACCCACCTCCCCTATCCCACCACACCCAATGGCTCACATCTATAGATCTTATCTCCTCTGGGTCTAAAGAGTCACCTCCAAGACAAATCCAGCCAGGATGTAGAGCTAAATCTCCCTGCATCTTCAGGAAGGAAGATCTTCAGATGCAGGAAGATGAAAAATGGAAATTTCATGCTCCCTCTGGTAGTTATCATTCCCAAGGCTACTTTTAGATGGCTGGTATTTTATGAAAAGAAATCTCCCATCGTTCAGCCTAGAGAGGATGCAGTGAAGTTAACAAAGCACCCGTAAGAGTCCGTGTAGGGAGACTCTNTGCTCCCTCTGGTAGTTATCATTCCCAAGGCTACTTTTAGATGGCTGGTATTTTATGAAAAGAAATCTCCCATCGTTCAGCCTAGAGAGGATGCAGTGAAGTTAACAAAGCACCCGTAAGAGTCCGTGTAGGGAGACTCTCAGGTCTTTAAATTGCAGACTTCATATTTTTCCACAAAACTGTTTTAGTCTATTACGAGGCTAACCAGAGCGGTGATTTCCAGTTAAATCATAGTGAAGTGAAGTCGCTCAGTCATGTCTGACTCTTTGCAACTCCATGGACTATAACCTACAAGGTTCCACCATCCATGGGATTTTCCAGGCAAGAGTACTGTAGTGGGGTGCCACTTCCTTCTCCAGTTAAATCATAGAACATATAAAAGATAAAAACAGGGACTTCTCTGGGGGTCCAGCAGTTAAGAATCCACCTGCCAGGGTAGGGGACACGGTTCAATCCCTGGTCCAAGGAGATACCACATGCTGCAGAGCAACTAAGCCCATGAGCCACAACTATTGACCAGTGCTCTAAAGCCCAAGAGTCACAACTACGAGCCCACGTGCTGCAACTGAAGCCCGTGCAACCCAGAGTCCATGCTCGCCAACAAGAGAAGCTACCACAATGAGATGCCCAGGCACCACAACAAGAGTAGTCCCTGCTGGTCACAACTAGAGAAAGCCCACCCGCAGCAACGAAGACCCAGAAGAGCCAAAGAAAAGATAAAACACTTAGATAACTAAGTGACAGGGCGTAATTTGAGAGTGGGCAAAACAAACCAAATGTGTGGACAAGAAACAATATAAAGGACTCAAGTAGAAGAAGAAAATGTTATATTTTATCATAAATTACATTCACTTTGGCAAACCATGTATTCTATAATTTGAGATAGATATTTAACCAAAATGAGGCAGAAGTGGAGCAGACTCTAAAGTCAAGAAAAGCCAAGACATAGAGAGAAAATATGAAAATAATAACAATAAATGACCTATGCAATAAAACATCCTTCACTCAGGAAAGAAGGAACAGGATTTTTACTCTAATGAGGATAGTACACCCAAGATTCCACTACTGTGTGTGCAATCATTATCCACAGCCATAACTTTAACTTCCTGACACTTCACATACAACCCACTGGCTCCCCCTGAACCACTGCACCGAAGTACAATGATTCTCTGCTATCACCTGGGGTCCCAGCATTGTTCTTTTTCTCCCCTGCCCTATGCACATGCTGATAATTATGAATAACCATCTCTAACCTTCCCATCAACGACTCCTATAACCTCAAAGATAATATATCAAAATTCAACTCAGCTTCCATCCAAAACCTGCTGCTAATCCTGCTGTACCTTTCTCAAATAGCAGCTCCATAGACTACCATGGATCAAACCCATGTCTTCAGCACTGGAAGACAGATTATTAACCACTGGACCATTATGACTTTTAAATGCCATCCTTGCCCCCCCTNCTGCTGCTAATCCTGCTGTACCTTTCTCAAATAGCAGCTCCATAGACTACCATGGATCAAACCCATGTCTTCAGCACTGGAAGACAGATTATTAACCACTGGACCATTATGACTTTTAAATGCCATCCTTGCCCCCCCTTCTTGATGAAAGTGAAAGAGGAGAGTGAAAAAGCTGGCTTACAGCTCAACATTCAGAAAACTAAGATCATGGCATCTGGTCCCATCAGTTCAGTTCAGTTCAGTTCAGTCGCTCAGTCATGTCCAACTCTTTGCGACCCCATGAGTCGCAGCACACCAGGCCTCCCTGTCCATCACCAACTCCCGGAGTTCACTCAGGCTCACACCCATCGAGTCAGTGATGCCATCCAGCCATTTCATCCTCTGTCGTGCCCTTCTCCTCCTGCCCCCAATCCCTCCCAGCATCAGAGTCTTTTCCAATGAGTCAACTCTTCATGGCAAATAGATGGGGAAACAGTGGAAACACTGACAGACTATTTTGGGGGGGGGGCTCCAAAATCACTGCAGATGGTGACTGCAGCCTTTAAATTAAAAGACACTTGCTCCTTGGAAGAAAAGTTATGACCAACCTATACAGCATATTAAAAAGCATTACTTTGTCAACAAAGGTCCATCTAGTTAAGGCTATGGTTTTTCCAGTAGTTATGTATGGATGTGAGAGCTGGACTATAAGAGTCCCTTGGACTGCAAGGAGATCAAACCAGTCCATCATCCTAAAGGAAATCAATCCTGAATATTCATTGGAAGGACTGGTGTTGAAGCTGATACTCCAATACTTCGACCACCTGATGGTCAAAGAACTGACTCATTTGAAAAGACCATGATGCTGGGAAAGATTGAAGACAGGAGGAGAAGGGGACAACAGAGGATGAGATGGTTGAATGACATCACTGACTCAACGGACATGAGCTTGAGTAAACTCCGGGAATTGGTGATGGACAGGGAGGCCTGGCCTGCTGCAGTCCATGGGGTCACAAAGAATCAGAGACAACTGAGCAACTGAACTGACCTTTCCTCCCCTTCTCTACTTCCACCCTGTCCTTGGATCAGGACCTCTAAAACTTCTCTAATACAACAAGCCCCTAATCAATTCTTCTCTGCCTTCTCTCCAATCTACCTGGCCCACTACCACTACAATACAAAACGGACCACACCATATCACTCTCCTGTTCATAACTTTTCAATGGTTACCTACTGTCTGTAGATAAACCAGAGGTTCTTTCAGGTCCTTCTGGTCCACACCTACATTGTCAACTGCCACCATTCACCTCTTCTCACTCCCTATTCTCCCCCCACACACACACAATGCTATAGCAACATAGCACTGCTTGTGTTCCTGACTATATCATGTGGTTTGGGAATGCCTTTGTATCATGGAATTCTCTTTTTCATTTCAACATTATTTCAACCACTGGAAAATATGTGTTTCACTGTTTTTGACAGTCGGGCTTTCCTCACTTTGTAAAGCCATCCCTGACCTTCCTACCTTCCCCCTTTCTCTCTGCTCCTTTGTTGCCTTCTACAAACTTCTATTAATACATGGATGACATATTATTTGCTCACACGGATGCCCTTTCTACCAGACTTTGACAGAGCAGGGCGCTGTCTTTTTTTAATCATTAAAATGTGAAGGTGTGGCTCTAAACCACTCAACAAATATTACCTGGGGCTAATTAAAACAATGCCTTCACCCATAAGATTTCCTCTCATATTTGAACTATTTCCCAGAGATGGTTTTGAAAAGGAAGATGTGTGAATATAAGGAGTATAAAAGACAGAGTTTAAGTATGGATAAAAAAATTAACCCAAGATTACTTATTGTTCAGTGGGCAAGTCAAGTCTGACTTTTTGAGAGAGCTAGAAATGCTAAGAAATTTCTCAAATGGATGCATGGCAACAGAACCAGAAAAAAAAGATGAACATAAATGTGGTAAAAACACTGCCTCAAGGACAGAAGCCTGACACTTGAAATGATACAAGGCACTATGTGCCAAAGCTAAGGAACTAACAGCCCTGGTTCTCGTTTTTCCATCAGATATGACCCCACGAGAAAGAAACACATGGAAGAAACCACTGACAGAACAGAAGCAACTACTTTGGACAATATTCGGTAAACTTTAAGGATGGCAGGATCCATTCTAAATTTCTTAAAATGTGTTGGTAGTTTTTGGAGCTGGACGGACATGAGAGACCACCACCAACTCCCTTCATTTACAAGGGGAGAAATAGGCCTTAGAGGAGCTTACCCAAGTCTCACAGTAGTTAACCGGAAGATAAGAAATGAGGACAGTGGCTTCTACTTTATCTGGGCTATTCGAGTTACATGCTACATTGTTTTATTTTGTTTACACATAAAAAGTCATTTTTCTTTCTTAATTCTAACAGTCTTTAGACTTTATTTAAATATTAGAAATGGGTTCCCCAACTCCGAGATTACTTGCATCTGCCACTCTTTTCTTACCCTAACAGGAAGAGCAGCTCTCGAACAGTCCCATCAGGCTCTGGTGATAATGCTGACAACAGAACATGCTATCTTAAGTCATCAGTCACACTCATTTGTAAAACCCCACTATCAACTTCACTGATATTTCATTAAAAGTACCACCATTTCTCTCATTAATCCTACTGAAGCAATTTCATTTTACAGTAATAAGAAAGAGGAACAGGTGGGGAGAGAGACTATTTAACAGGCAGGATTGGAATCAGAGAATCTGAGGACCAGAGGCAGTGGGATAGAACACATCTAGCCAATAGAGCAAACAGGAACTCTGGGCTCCTGCAACGCTTATAAAGTCAAGTGCCTAATAATGAAACCATCCAAGTATAGTAATAGTATTACTAACTGAACGCTGGCCGTGTGTTAGGGACTATTGTTGTTCAGTCAGTAAGTCATGTTTGACTCTTTGCAACCCCATGGACTGAAGCCCACCAGGCTCCTCTGTCCATGGGATTTCCCCGGCAAGAATGCTGGAGAGGTTTGCCATGTCCTTCTCCAGGGATCTTTCCAATCCAGGGACAAAACCCCGTCTCCTACAGTGGACGTGGATTCTTTACCACTGAGCCACTGGGGAAGCCCGTTAGGGATTATACCAAGAGCTTCACATGTGTCATCTCCAGTCCTCACAAAATAACCAAAAGGTAGGTATAATACAGATGACGAAAATAAGCAGTAACAGCAGAAGGATTTCTACATACAAGGGGCTCACAGGTGGCAAAATAGGAGGGAATAGAGGATAGGAGGGACTTAGTTCCAACCCTTCTTATAGAGGTAAATCCCTGTTTACTAGATTGTATGTGTATCTGAGGTGGTGAGAACCTTGATGTACAAACAAAGCATAACAATTTTCCTTAGTGGACTATTTACGGAGCAGGGTGGGAGGGACTGTAGCCACTCTTCCCTCCATCCTACCCATTTCCTGGCACCTCATGTAAACCGAGGACGTTAGAGATGGAGGGCTCAGTCCAAGGTGATGGAGCAAGTGAGTGGGCCAAGAGCTGGTATCTGAATTCAAGTTTGTGTGGTTTCAAAGCCCTTTCTCTTTCTACTCTACCATACTACTTCTTTCTCTGTAAATCCCAGACTAAGAATCATGTAAAATGAGTAGCAATTTCACAAATCACAAGATGTGAAAAATAAATTACACCTCCAAGAACCCTAAACTATCATCTAGAAAGTCAATTATCTAATAGCAGGCATGCTACAGATTCAATACTTCCTAAAACAGGACTTAAGTACATTTTAAGGTATACATTCAGAAGCAAATGACAGGAGTCATTTTTTTGTTGTATTTTTTTTTACATTTTTTTGTTGAGNTATGGGAAAATGGTCAGTTTATGAAGTTGTGATTTTTTTTATGGCATGCTCTATTTTTCAGCAAACGAATTCTTTCAAACTTGTGTATATCAATCAAGTTTATTATTACTTTTAATTCAGGACATACAGTTAGAGGATTTTATCACGTCTCTGACATTGAAAGTGAAGGATTTGTATATCACTTCAAACTGATAAATGATATTAAAAGAAATTTCTGAGTTGAACAGCCTTTGCTGACTTTTTCTGGCCACATAAATTCCATAATATAAAATGGCAAACTAATTAGGTATACAGATAATTTAAAAGCACAGATCTTCCTTTGCTTACTGTGGAATTACATCCCAATTAACCCATGTGCTATACTAAGTTACTTTAGTTGTGTCTAACTCTTTGCAGACCTTATGAACTGTAGCCCACCAGGCTTTGCTGTCCATGGGGATTCTCTAGAATACTGGAATAGGTTGCCACGCCCTCCTCCAGGGGATCTTCCCAACCCAGGAATTGAACCTGGCTCTCTTAAGTCTCCTACATTGGCAGGCTGGTTCTTTACACTAGTGCTACCTGGGAAGCCATCAATAATCCCATAGTAAGTGAAAAATATCATAAGGGGAAATGCATCTGATACACTTAACCTACCAAACACCATAGCTTAGACTACCTTAAATATGCTCAGAGCACTTACATTAACCTACAGTTGGGCAAAATTATGTAACATAGAGCCCATTTTATAAGATAGTGTTGAATATATCATAGAATTTATTGAGGACTGTACTGAAAGTGAAAAGCAGAATGATTGTATGAGTACAGAAAAATTCTTTCTGAAAAAATTTAATTTTATTTGTTCCTCTCTTTCTCTGTGCTGAGTCTTGGTTGCTGCACATGGGCTTTCTCTACTTGGGGCAAGTGGGGGCTATTCTGGTTGCAATGTGCAAGCTTCTTGCTGTGGAGCACAGGCTCTAGGCACACAGACTTCAGTAGCTGTGCCTCAAGGGCTCTAGAGTGCAGGCTCAGTAGTTGTAGTGCTTAGGCTTAGTTGCTCCATAACAAGTGGGATCCTTCTGGACCAGGGATCCAAACAGTGTCCCCTGCATTGCAAGGCAGACTCTTAACCACTGGACCACTGGGGAAGCCGCCAGAACAATTCTAAGTGTATCAATACTTTACTGTTGTGATCACGTGGCTATGTGGGAGCTGCCTCTGCCCAACATCACCAGAGAGTACCACACTACAGTGCAGCATATTGCTAGCCTGGGAAAAGATCAGAATTCAGTGTGATTTCTACTGCATGCATATCACTTTTGCACCATTGTAAATTTGAAAAATCACTGTATATCAGAGACCATCTATAGGTTACTTTAGTAAGGGTGTGCTCAGTATTTCAGTTGTGTCTGATTCTTTGTAACCCCATGGACTTCAGCCTGTCAGGTTCCTCTGTCCATGAGATTTCCCAGGCAGAATACTGGAGTAGGTTGCCATGTTCTCCTCCAGGGGATCTTCCTGACCCAGGGATCGAACCCAAGTCTCTTGCATCTCCTGCACTGACAGGGATTCTTTACCACTGAGTCCCTTGCGAAGCCCTTACTTTAGTAAGCACTGAGGTCTGAATAATAAGTAGAACCTGGGGCTGAAAACATCATGGCTTGATGGAAATGAAGCAGCC
This sequence comes from Neotragus pygmaeus, assembly GCA_006410875.1. Taxonomy (NCBI): domain Eukaryota; kingdom Metazoa; phylum Chordata; class Mammalia; order Artiodactyla; family Bovidae; genus Neotragus; species Neotragus pygmaeus. The sequence goes on along the minus strand of SJYV01044888.1, from coordinate 149,022 downwards.
TGATTTTTACAAATCACTACAACAATAAATAGCAGCATAACATGTAAGCTTGCATGTCAAATCATGTTTATCTTAGTGTAGGGGAGGCATCATCTGCCCATATGCCAGTCCTCACTGAAAAAATGCTCACAAGAGCTGCTCCATGCACTTGCTGGCTATCTCACTGAAACTTTGCCCTCGGAGTCCTTATGACCTTTTAGCTTGTTCCATAGCTAGATTCCATCCACCATTAGCCACGTCAATGGCACATTTCCAGGTGAATCAGAAGTTATTTAGAGAAGATTCTGATGCTTTCAAATACCCGATAAACATTCAAGGTCTTTCAGTAATTTCATTCAGACATCTCAAAATGAAAAACAGAGAGATTAGATGAAATCCTCACATAATAATCTGTGCGTGTATTTTTTTTTTAACCAGCACATGCCTTTGGGCTTTTTGTTCAGTGTTCCATCCAGTTGATTTTACTGCATTGAAAAACCACTACGAACACATTTTTAAGTCTAGCTGGCTCCATTTTTGTCTGCTAAATTGCACTGAATACAATCTGTGATTGCAACTTTGCCTTTGCTTCCATCTATTAGCTATTTTTGCAAGATGTGTAACTTAAGTGAAAGATAAGTACAACCTTTTCACTTAGAATCTTTATGAAAAATGTAAAAGATGCTTTGCCAGTCTGAATAGTTAATTGAGTTTGACTGTACCAGGGTAAGTTGCAAAAAGTGTGTCTATGGCAACTCTTTATGTCATAAGAAAATTTAAAGGGCCTGTATTTAATGTGATTCTTTTTTAAGTTCACTTAATGGAGTAAGTAAAACTGGATATATAATTAGAGTCTAAGATTAAAGCATCATAATTGAAGTAAGGTAATATGAAGAGGCTCACACAATAGTGATTATGCTTCAGATGAATACAGTCTTCCTTAGACTCAACCAAAGCCTCATAACTCTTGAACTTATTCACCACGATGTAATAATGACAGTGTGCGGATGATAAGTATCACACTTTGTAAAGGTAAAATGTCTTACAGTGTAACAGGCTCTCTCCTATACAGTGATACATTTGAATCTCCCATTAGCCCTGGATATATGTTTGTCCATTTTCCAGTCAAGGAAATTGACACATACAGAGTTATCCTGTTCAGGGTCACATAATTAGTAGATGATAAAGTCACAGTCAAACCCAGATATTTTAACTTCAAGTCTAGTGTTCTCATCCCTGTTCTCGTCCTTTGGTGAGAGCATCAGGTTTGTGGGAAGAGTAGAACAGACACACAAATCTTTGCAATATGTTTCAGTACATACTTTGCTTCTAACTGACCTGCTTTACCCATGTATTCCTCATGTACCTGTCTGTTTTTTCAGGCTAAAGGGCCCTTCCATCATAGTGGCTTTTGCTTTTGCATTCCTGTGTCTGTGTTCCCCACCTTAGATTTAAGTAATCATGTTTTTCTCTCCTCACCTTGACGAAAGAGGATTGGGATAGTTCTCTATTAAGAAAGTAAAGAAAAATTATGGCTAGAGATATAGACTGATAGATATGAAAGCCAGGAAACAGGAACTGCATTTTCCAATTATACAAAAATAGAGTAGTATTCTCCTTTGATTTTTCTCTTTAATCTTGTACATTCTTTATGTAAAATCAAATGAATAAACATTTGTTTATAAATAAGTTTTATAGTAACTCAATAATTATTTTTAATTTTATTATGATGTTTATTCTGTACTAAGCATGAACCTAGGAATTGCACCTCTAGCTTTTGTTTACATAAAACTCTTCTATTGATGCAGGAAGAACTGGCAGTCATATTGTTGGGGATGCCAGGGTTGAACTCATCCCTGACAATATTCTGTTGTACTCCTAATGTGTGGAAGATGAGGTTCAGGTTCATATGTGTGTGTGTGTGTATTATATCTGTGTATGCACAAACAGTTATTATATGTGCATGTACTATACATTAAAATAAATTTAAATGTTTACTCTATAATTAATGATCATTATTTCAATGTTTAGAGGGATTTTAACATGATAAAATGGCTTCATTATCCTTTCTAGACAATCTGCTAGCAGTACTTTTCCAGCATCCTATCCCTTCCCCCACCAAGATTGTTTCTTCCCCATTCTGCTTTGCATAATTTAAAGCAAGATTTCCTGGCGATGTTGATATTTCCACAAAATTGTTGATATGCCTTGAGCTCAAATGATGCTTCTGTTCAATTTGTTTACCTTTCTCCTTGAGCAGAGTTTTTGTGTCATAAGTAAAACAGCAAGAGGTAATATAATAGTAGAAAAGGCCTTTCATGGAGTGTTGTTGTTCAGTCACTAAGTCATGCCTAATTCTTTGTGACCCCATGGACTGCAGCACACCAGGCTTCCCTGTCCTTCACCAACTCTCAGAGTATGCTCAAAGTCATGTTCATTGAGTCAGTGATATCATCCAACCATCTCATACTCTGTCGCCACCTTCTCCTGCTGCCCTCAATCTTTCCCAGCATCAGGGTCTTTTCCAATGAGTCAGCTCTTCACATCAGGTGGCCAAAGTATTGGAGCTTCAGCTTCAGCTTTAGCACCAGTCCTTCCAATGAATGTTCAGCGTTGATTTCCTTTAGGATTGACTGGTTTGATCTCCTTGCTGTCCAAGGGACTCAAGAGTCTTCTTCAGCACCACAATTTGAAAGGATCAATTCTTCGGTGCTTAGCCTTCTTTATGGTCCAACTTTCACACCCATACCTGACTACTGGAAAAACCATAGCTTTGACTATATGGACCTTGGTCAGCAAAGTGATGTCTCTGTTTTTTAATATGTTATCTAGGTTTGTTATAGCTTTCCTTCCAAGGAGCAAATATCTTAATTTTGTGGCTGCATTCACCATCTCCAGCGACTTTGGAGCCAAAGAAAGTAAAATCAGCCACTGTTTCCACGTTTTCCCCATCTATTTGCCATGACGGGATGGGACCCAATTTGGAATCAGTCCATTGTTCCATGTCAGGTTCTNTCCAACAGGCTTATATATTTTTCGAACACAGATCTAAACTTTTGTTGATTCTCCTGTGTCTTTTCTTTTCCCAATGCCAGAAATCCAGTAACACTCTGGCAATCTTGGTTTCGTATTTTGAAGTCAATGATTCCTCCAATACTGTTGTAGGTGAAAAGTTCTGGATTTCATTCTCATGAAATCATGTTCTTCAAATTCTAGTATTGTGTCGACTACTTGTGCTTAGCTCTCAGGAGGTTGGCTCTCATTTGTGGAGGTGACCTCCTGTGACCTGGCTCTGCAGTAAATACACCTGTGCGTCCTTATGGAAGGGGCTTACATGTGTCCGCGGCGAAAAAAAGAAACTCACCATTCTAACTACTTCAGGGTAAGTCTGCTCTGTCAAACAGCCTCTGCTTATTGTAATGTAGTCCACCAGTTCATTAAGAGTGGAGCGCTTGTATTCTTTCATTTTAAGATCAGATAGCGTGTCCATGAAGTCAAAAATGACACAGCACTGCTGAAGTTTCTTTAGGAACAGTTCAGGCTGCTCTGAGGATGGAACGTCTAAGAAAAAAAAAGGAAATGGTGTAAGTCTGTCATCAATTTCCAGGTAACAGGAATTCTCTGTGAAAGTTAACTTCAAAAGCAAGCTCAAAAAAATAAGAATTCGCATGACAACAGTGTTCTTTTAAAACAGTTACACATGGACAGGAGGAGATACCACATCCACTACTGCAGAGACCTTGTCTTCAGAACCTGCAGGGTCCAACATAATGGGCAGCATTTGCCATTCCGCCACCAGAGACCAACCAAGATCCCAGAGCCCTTAGAGAGGGGAAGCAAATTTTACCAGAAACATCCCAACGTCTACACTCTTAAGCCAAAAACACTGAAAAAGGTCAAACGTTCCATTATAAGGTAGACACAGACGTTTTCACTGTTGGTTTAAATTAATTTTACTAAAAAAATTTTCAAAGCAGAAATGTCAGTTGATTCATTTTAATTTCACGCTGACATCCTTGGTATTTAAGGCAACTGTTGTTGAGTGTTTATATTTTTTGTTTTGTTTTGGCTTGGTATCTGTGAAGCTTTCTTGTCAAAGACACTCAAAAGATCAACAGAATGAAGCAATACAGACNTCACGCTGACATCCTTGGTATTTAAGGCAACTGTTGTTGAGTGTTTATATTTTTTGTTTTGTTTTGGCTTGGTATCTGTGAAGCTTTCTTGTCAAAGACACTCAAAAGATCAACAGAATGAAGCAATACAGACTCTCTCAAAAAAGGGCACATCCATAATAGGACAATCAATGCAAGCAAGCTCTACCTAAACCTAGGCTCTCCCTCTTGACCCACCTTCTTCTCTTACCGGGGCGAAAACCACTAGCATGTTCATTAATGTGTTCTCAGAATAAACATCTGTTCTTTTCCTACAAACAGCAGGTCAGACATTTGGTTTGGTGTCGCTAAAAAATATGTAGAAATTTTATACTAAATTCCCCAGCTAGAATGGAAAACTGACCTAGAGTTGGACTTGAAAGATCCCAACTAATGGTAAATAGTCCATCCCACTTCTGTCTTCTTTATACTACTTTATTCCACCAAACTAGAGCTTCTCTGGAAAGGCAATGATACCATGACAAGAGAACTTCTGCTGCCTTCATCCAAGGCAATTACTCATAATCCTCAGAATACTCTGAGGTAGGCCGGTGGCATCATTATTATTATTCTCCATTTTTCACAAAGAAAATTAGAGACAATCATGGAGGTCCCACAATGAAGAGTTGTGAAGCTAGGCACAGCACCCGAGCCTCTAACCACACTCCCATCTTTCCTCTGTACCATTCAAGAAGGACTCGAACAATGTTTGTCCAGTCACTTGCAACCATCCTCAGTTGCCAACCTCCCAGGAAATGCACTACAATGGCCTTGCAGCACGGGCCACCTGATTCCTGGAGGTCAATGTGAAGACTAACAGCACCCATCTTCACAGTCACCAGCAGCCCCAGCAGAGGGTGGACAGGGCTAGACTGCTAGTCACAGGATCCAGTTGGTTCCTCCTCCCATGCTCCCTCTCCTCCTCACAACCCACAACCCAAGTGCCAGCCCATGTACCCAGGACCTCATGGATCATTCCCCCCAAAACTGATGTCAACTTTAGGGGAAGCGTAACGGTATCTGAAAGTATCACATTTCTCTACCAGATGTAAGGGAACAAGAAATAGCTGATCATTTTTAAAGGCATACAGCACCAATGCTATTCTCAGCAAAAACAAGTTACATATTTAGAAAGTATTCTCAACCAGTTGCCCCTCTCACCACCACTCCCCAAAGTCCCCCCAAAAGTCTAACATATTGACTTAGTAATGTCAAAGAATTTGAATTAAGCCATGAGATGTCTTATTCTATTCCCCTAAACTTAATCATTTTCAAAACATCTAAGCTTTATAAGGACTAAATTAGACAAACCAAGCATTCTCTTTAATTGCTATCTCCTTCAGGTGTTTATATAAACAAACAAAAACTAAACAAGGCTGCTTATCAACATGACTCTATATCCTTAACCAATGGCTAATTAAATGAACATAACCGTCATGGTTAATTACTAAAGTCTTCTAAGTTCTAAATCAGATCCCACACCTCAAAGTGGAAGAGGAGTTCTCACTGCACAGAGAACAAGAAAAGGCTTATTAATGTATTAAAGTCTTCAGGACAAATTTTAATAAATCCTATTTTTGATACAGTAATTTTGATAAAGCTTAAAAACCAGGCCATGTACAAAGAGAACTCCTTAACTCAGCACATATGAATTATAAAAGCATGTATAAATGACAGTTTTACCTCCAAAAAGCAAATCATCATTTAACAATGATTATTCTTTGTGGTCAGTGCAATGATACTCAAATAATTCACATTTGGCTATTTATAAAAATGCAGGCAGTTAACATTTAGTCCTCTTTCTTAAACAACTGAAATTTATTCTCTTTTAATCCAAACTGCTATAATGTCAAAGACAAATGTGAAGCAGGCTATTCAGCTGCCTAATAATGATAATAGCTGACATTTACTGACCACTATTGGATACAAGTACCGGGTACTATTCTAAGCATTTTACATACTTTATATCTCACTTAGTCTCAACAACAACCCTATGCAATAGGTACTATTTCCCACTTAATAGATGAGAAAACCAAGACACAAAGAGATTCAGTGACCTCCTCAGAGTCTTAGAGCTACTAAGCAGTGGAGAAAGGATTCAAACTCAAGCTAACTGACGCCAGAGCCTGAACGCTTCACTCTGTACAACAATCAAACTCAATGAAATGCGGGAATAATACCATATTCCACAGAGAGGGTATGCACAAAGAGAAAAGAGGAAGAACACAGAAAGAAAACAACCAATTAATTTCCAACATGCCCTCAATATAAAGTATGATGCTGAACCCCTCCAGCCCATTTCCCAGAGATTAACACATACAGCAACAAGCTACGTTTTATCCTTTATCACAGGCTAAATTCCTCTAAAATAACCTCCTTCCTCTAAATTTAAGAACTTAAATAATCAAGACTGAAGAAGAAAAGGAGAGTCAAGAAAAAGAAAAAAGGGGAACGGTGTCCTCAAAGAACCAATCCCATTATTTTAAATCTGTGTTTTCATTTGTGCTGAAGGATGCCCTAACTCACAACGGTCCAAGCACAGGGCTCTTCGTTTGGCGCTCAGACTGCCCCACACGGCTGTGCTGCTTCTACCCCCTTGCCCTCATCCTCCCTAGTTCCAGCGGGATATAAGAGTACAGTGTGAAACGGTGGGACCGGCCAGGACCCGAGATGAAACACTGAGCAGTGCAGACGGTTCCAGTGACGTAAGTTTAATGTCTACAGAATCAGTCCCAGACACAGATACAAATATTCTTTTCTAAAGAAACACGTGTAAACAAAGGATCAGGTACTAGGCCATAAAGAAAACCTCATACATGACAAAAAGAAGAAATCAGACAAGCAGTANGTTCCAGTGACGTAAGTTTAATGTCTACAGAATCAGTCCCAGACACAGATACAAATATTCTTTTCTAAAGAAACACGTGTAAACAAAGGATCAGGTACTAGGCCATAAAGAAAACCTCATACATGACAAAAAGAAGAAATCAGACAAGCAGTACATTTTGGCCACAGGCAGCAACACTGGATTTTAACAACTCAAAACTACCCACCTCCCAAATCCAAGCCATCTAAGAATCGAAATATTCAGTAACTTAGATGAAGAAAAAAAAATTATAGACACTTCAAAATGAATGTAAACTAGAAAAACTAAGGGTCATTGCAGTGTCCCAAAGCACACCAGGCAGTGGATGCTTGTGTCGTCTCTCTTCCAGCGGAAACCTCTGTCCTGCACAGACCGTCCCCACCCCCAGGAGAGGGATTCCATAAAATCATAACCATAAATAATGAAGAATCAGTAAGCAGTTATATAATACCATGAAGGTCATTAGCACAACAACCCATCAATCCAATGTTGGTATTTGTTTGAAGGGAAGAGTTAACTGATCTAACGATCTTAGCTTGATAAGATTTCATAAGGTCAGATTCCACTATTCTGGAACAACTCATAGTATTTAAGCTGATTTCCAGAATACGTTCCTCACCCAAGAAGGCAATACCCAGTTAAATGGTCGATCTTGACACTTGCATTTCTAACTGCAGTGTCCTTGTCTTTCCTTTTCAACATTAGTTATTTTCGCACACATGCTTTTTTCTATCACCATCTCTCAGCATCCTATCAATTTTCATTAGTAAGTTGAAATGATTACTCTCACCTCCAAGGTGTTCATACCCAAACAATTTTAAAATTTACAAGCCCCAAAGTATTGGGAAAACAGGCACAGAATTCAACAGTAGAGAAAGGATGTAAGTTCAGATTAAGAGCCAAAGATTCGCCTTATATCCAAAGAATAGTTATACATGTAATACACGCATGCACATACACACAGACACACCACTCACCCTCATTATGATTTCAAGGGATGGATGTTTATTACTTGTTTATGAATGGAAGAACACTCTTTCCTCCCTAATCAAGAGCTTCCATTATTCCACCCCTTCTAAAGTCTGGGACACAGAATCATGGACCCAATATCTGCCCATCTTCTCTGAGGGACTGACTCAATTTTGGACTTTGCAAAGACAGCAGCAAAGGCAGGAGAAGTGAAACATGAGCTCAATGTCCTTTGGGTTTGGTACTCTGGGACGCCAGTTAAACCAAACTGTTGAAAATCACTGCAACTTGCAAATAAATATGCCAACCGAGTAAATAAAGCCCACATCATTAAATTCATTAGCCACAATATCACAGGAAGAAAGCAAACTGGTTTTTAGAAAAATAAAATAAGAGATGTGGGCTGATAATGCATTTACACATAAGCTGTTTAAATGTATGTAGATAAATATTTCCACAAAATGGTCATGTTTGTACTAGAAGTTAAGCAGGAACATTGTTTGAGCTCCTAATGAATAATATTTATAATCAGTTATGTCCATTCAAAAGATCTGGGGAAAAATATTCTAAATTAACAATGCTTTTCACCTGAAAACACCCTAAGCTATTACTCCTTTAGCCCTTTTACATCCATTTCCCCAACTCGAAAAACAACAACAAAAAAATTGGAAGTACGCAGCATGTCAGTGTGGTCTCTGATCCCTCCACCTCCTCCTTTAGAACTTTCCCTAAGGCAAACACATCCCCATCCAAGTATGCTATCAGTCCCTTACACGTGACCCTTCAAAACTTCAACAAAGTCACAGAATTGTATCTGTATGGGTATATGAGAATATATTTACAGAAAACTAGTCTCAAAGTACTGAGAAGAGCTTGCCTGAGCGTTGAAGACTGAAGTGTGGTTTGCTGGCAGATGTGGTAAAATACCTAAAGTAACTGTTAGTCTCTCAGTCACGTCCGACTCTTTGCGACTGTATGAGCTGTAGCCTGCCAGGTTCCTCTGTCCGTGGGTTCCAGACAAGAATACTGGAGTGGGTAGCCACTTCCTTCTCCAGGTTTCTTCCCAACCCAGGGATCAAACCCAGGTCTCCTGCGCTCCAGGCAGATTCTTTACTACTGAGCCACCAGGGAAGCCCCTACTTTTGTCATACCTACTTCAAAAACAAACCTAAAATGAATCCTATTTTATTCATTGAACTATGCTTCTATTAGGAACTGCATTTGATACTTGAAAAAAAAAAAAAATCAAGATACAGCCAACAATATTTCATCAAAATAAGACCATTATAAATCCTTATACTGAACCAAATAATAAAATTAGGCTTCATGTCCTATAAACTGAACCCAAGCATACCATGTTGGTGCCAAAGACAGTCCCATATAAATAAGCAAATAAGAAACTGATGTGAGCTAAAATAAGTATTAAGTATCTGACCATCCCAATTACTTTATTATTGTGTTCCAAGTAGGGGCTCCAAAAACATTTATTGTTGATGATGCTTCCACTACAAGGTATTTATATTTTATAAAAGTATCTCGTATGATTTCAATCTGTGACCACAGCTGAAGACCACTGTTTTTAAAGTAATCACTTTAAAATCCTTCTTTCATCTCCTTCACCTTTGAAATTTGCCCTCAGTTTATTTAAAGCTAACAGTGAAAACTTCTGGTTTTCAAGCAAAGGAAGGTCCCTGGTAACACCTACCACAGTGCAAGTATTCCTTCTTGGCCCTGGCTATAAATACATGAATGTAGAGTCGGCTGCTTTCAGTCGAAAAACACTTTGCTGATTATTAGCACACACCTTTTTTTAGCTTCAAAAACACAGAACTACTACACCAATAAAAAATAGTATCAAAAGAAGACCAAGCTATTAAGTATTAAACAACAAACTGAAAGGCAGTTACGACCAGTACTGATACTTTAAGGTTAAAAGAATGATGACAATGATAAGGAATATTTACTACTGCAAAGCACTGTACTAAGCTCTTGACACACATTATCCTATTTAACCCCTAGAATATCTTATGAATGGCCACTATTAATATCCCAGTTTTTCAAATGGGAAAACGAAACAAAACAAGAAATAGAGCCTAGACAGCTAAGTCACCTGCCCAACATCACCCACTACTAAGGGTTGTAGCTAGTATTCAAACCTAGATAGTCTTAATCCAGTGCACACACCAACAGCAGTGACAATGACTGGGATAAAGAAACGCAACTCACCACCGCTACCACCACTACTACCACCCTTGGAGCAATGGGTGAACTATCATGACTGCTTATTTGTTTAAGAAAAGTATCTAAAAGTAAAGGAAAATCTGATACACTTTTCTACAAGTATTTACACATTTAAAAACTTAAACATAAGAAACAATGGTAGGTGGATAAAAGTTTTAAATAATAATAAATTAATTATTCCTCCAAATTTGGACAATCAACATGTGTTACTACTCTTTCATGGATCTCTCCAGTTATCCTTTCCCCAAAGCTAACAAATATACATGCTAGTTTATAAGCAATACCCAGAGGTCTCCACTAATGCAGAAAAGTGGCCTCAGCACCAAAACCATAGGATTCAGGGCTATCATATTGTTTCAACACTGTGTTCTAATCAGAATAAATGGGAAACACACGTGTGCACCCACACATACAAAACTTCTAATAAATATGTTTCCAGTTTTTCACAGTTCTCCCTCATGCTTGACCTTCTAATGCACTGTAACTTGTCAGGACAAGAAAAATAAAACATTTAAAAATTCCTAGTTACAGATGTAGATTACGATTCTGTCACCAAACTTATTCACAGGATATAAGCCACCGCAGCCTCTGACTAACACAGTCTCTCTAGTATCAGTCCATTACCATTTGCAGAGATGAGACTAGGAAAATAGGAACCAAGGTCTTTTCAATAAAAGGAATTCCTGAAGCATGCTGGGCTATGTCAAAAAAATAAAATAAGAGCTGCAAGAATTATAGAATGTTCTAAAGTATCCCTGACAGGGGCTCCCTCTGAAGATTTTACCAGTAAAATTATTAAAAAGAAGAGGTTGACTTTNGGCATTACTGATATTTGAGGCCAGATAATTCTTTGTTACAGGGGCTGTCCTGTGCATTTTAGGAGGTTTAACAGCATTCTTGGCCTCTACCCCTTAGATGCTGGTAGCACCCCCCTCCCAACCCTGACTGCAGCTCCCAAAATGTCTCCAATGCCAAGGTGCCCTGGCAGGGAAAATCACCCCTGGTTGAGAACCACTGCTCAAGAGCCACAATGTAAACATGTTGAACAGTTAATGTACAAAACACTGTTTTACATTCCTGTAAATTAATAAATGCAATAGACACTCCAATATGAATCTGAGGACTATACTGGACACTGTTTTGAAATGACCTTCATATATGTCATAGTTTCTCAAGTTGTGATAATTCAGGTCCCTTCCCAAATCTGAAAACTATTCATTTTTAACCAAAACTACTCCATCACAGATGTCACTTTTCTGCATTTGTTGAATATGAGTGATACAAGTTACACAAAAGACTAAGTATATTTTCAACAGTACACGGAGGGTGAGCCAGATCCCCAGTGGGCTTCCCAATGATGCACCGACCCCCTTAGATCTCTTCAGCATAATTTCAGGAGTTAGTAGACCAGCACCACCATCTCCAAATAGCTTGTGTTCTCTAGACCCAAGATCTTCTAGGAGGCCAAGAAAGGCAACCCTCTCACAAAAATCTAACGGCAGACTGTATTTTGGCTCAGCTTTTGAAAAACTAATATAATTATTGATACAATAAGAACATAATTTCTTATATTATACTAATAATGTTTCTTCTCATAACTCTTTAACGACCATACAAAGTACAAGAAGCTGTTCAAAAATAATGAAAGACATCACTCCTGACTCTAAGATTATAAAGTGAATGATTAGTTTATAAAGCCAAGAGAGGCTTCATCTAGGTTCTACATATCACAATTTCATTAAGTTTAAAGCCATTTCTAATATACCACAATGAATGGGTGGGGGGGCTGTTGGCTTTTCCAGAAAGCACAGATACTTCCTGTTCTGGGTAAGGGGGATGTTCTGCATGGTGGCTGCAGGGGACCAGCCCTGGTTGGGGAAGGGGCAGGTGTATTTAGCTTTTGGAAAGTCTGAGCAGCCTGTGAAGGCTCCCAAACAGGCTGGCGTTCAGCTCAGTTCAGCATACTTATTAGGCATCTAGCTCTGTAGGCCAGGGCTTGTGTTAAGAACTAGAACCACGGAGATAAAACAAGTACGCAGTTCTTACTGAGCTGATGAAGAAGCAGATCAACCCCAGTTTTCGGGTCTGAGGACTTCCCAGGTCTCCTCTCACCTCCTGGCTCCCCGGGGCTCCCACCCTTTCCTGGCTGTGCGTGTCCTGCTCAGCACCCGCCGTTCTGTATGAGGCACCCACACATGTACACCCTTGCCATTTTCCCCTCTCACCTGGCCATCCTCTTGGGATGCTCTTAGGCCGGGGCTTTGTTCTGGAGAGAATCTAAGTGGAATTGTCAGCTGAAGAAGAAGCAGAACGTACTAATCACATTACTCCCTGAGAGGTCCCTCACACACACTCAGCCTCTCTCCAGCCCCGCCTGCCCCTGGTGTCTCTGCTCCTGCCGGGGGCTGGGGGATTCTCTTGAGCAGGAGAGCAGGGCGTGGTAGGTAGATCTGAAAGGCTTGCTGCAGGAAGTCTGGACTGAGGGGGGGGGGCGGCTCCGTGTTGGATCACAGGGGCGTGAGCTGGAATCCTGACTCTGTCACCTATAAGCTATATGATATTTTTCTGAGTGTCAATTTACCTCATTAAGAAAATGGGGCTTTCTGAACCATTTGTTTGGTTCAGAAAGGGACTTAATATTTTTGAGTGTCAATTTCCCTTGTTAAGAAATTGGGGGTTTCTGAGCCAACAACATTCTGTTAAGCAATTATTCTTCAATTAAAACATTAATTTAAAATTAAAAAAAAGAAAATGGGGGTAATAGTACCTTCATGGTTCCTAAACTTTGCTGCATTTTGGAATCACCTGGGGATCTTTGTTGTTTAGTGACTACGTCGTATCTAAACTCTTGGGACCGCATGGATTGTAGCCCGCCAGTCTCCTCTGTCCATGGGATTTCCCAGGCAAGAATACTATTTCCTTCTCCAGAGGGTCTTCCTGACCCAGGGATCAGACCTGTGCTTCTGGCATCTCAGGTGGATTTTTGCCACTGAGCCAGCAGGGAAACCCTTGGGCATCTTTAAATAATACTATATGCTTTGCCGCTCAGCCGTGTCTGACTCTTAGTGACCCCCTGGACTGTAGCCCATCGTGTCTGATTTCCAGCTTTTACCTTCTGATTTTGTTGGTTTGGGGTGTCGCCTGCTATCGGTAGTTTCAAAGCCTCCCCAGTTGATACTGGGCTGCACAGTTGGAAACCACTTCTCGTAGAGAGGAGGACTAAAGGAGGTGATGAAAACACGTGGGAAAGACTTGATAAATGGAGGTGATTATTTTTTAATTTCGTTTCCTGCCTCTTACTCCATTTACTGTGGGATCTAAGGGAGAAGCAGGGTTTTCATTTCTACTCCATACTGAGTTTGCCCTGAGCGCTGGCCCTGCATGGCCGGCAGTGGCCCTTCTTCACTAGAAAAGCCCCTCCCTCCCCTCCATCACTGTCTCTGCAGCCCTGGGGCAGACCCCTGTCTCCCTGACAGTCTCCAGGGAGTTCGTGATCAGGCTAGGATGCCTGAGAGGGGGTCCAGAAGCAGCTGGGGGTTGATAGTACCTGACCCGGCCTCCATGAAATCTCCCTGGTGACTTAGCGGGTGGAGAGGCTGGTCCCCACACAGGCCTCTGGGAGACAGAGGCCCAGGAAGCTGGCACGTGGGACACTGAAGTCTGGATGTGGTGGTCTGCTGTGGGGTGGGAGTGGGCTCAGGGGAGGGTGTCGGTGGGGACAGAGTCAGGGAGGGGCCTCTTCCCTGATCCCCTGACTCTACCCCTGGGCACATTTGGAGGCTCAGCAGACCTGAGGTGGAGGCTGTGAAGGAAGACACATTTCCCTGGATTCCTCAGCTATTCTGACAGGAAGTTGTGCATCACCGGGGCTGACAGGAAGGAAATGGCTCTGCTATTTGGAGAGAAATAGAGAATTCTGACTGGGGCTGAGGAAAAAGGTGTTTGCTTGTAGAAGCCGTTTTGTTCCAATATAGGAACTCTTTTCTCCCCCTCAGGCGATGGCTCCCTGTTTATTTTTCTCTAAATGACAAAGATTGAGTTTAGCTAATGAGAAGCTGAGAGAGGGAAGTGAGAAGGGGTCCTGTGAAATTTCAGGAGGTGGCGAGCCTTCGCAGGACGTGCGTCCTTCTGCTTTTAATCAGCATTTCTTTACCCGGCTTCCTGCTTCGGAGCTGCAAGGTGATGAAGCGTTTTGTGATCACACACACACCACTCCTCCATCCACAAACCATACCTTGGCACACAGCTTTGATTTCTATTTCTTTTTACCACCCACAAAAAACACAGTGAGTCTTTTAATAGCACAAGGCCTTTTGGATCGCTAACCAATTGGTCGCCAAATCTGTCCAAAGTGCGCTCAGAATAGATGCTTTTAATAAAAGAGATTCTCTTTAAGCCAGGGTAAACCTGTGAAATTTGTACATTTCTTTGAGAGCATCTCTACAAATTTTGCAATATTGAAATTGCCACCCTGTGACCTTTTGGAAAGCACTAGATAAATTACAAGAGACAAATAGACCCAAAGGAGAAGTACAATTTCCAGTGCCTTGCTTGCCAGGTTCTCAGGTGGAGTCTTAGAAATCCCTGGCTCCCCGGGCACCCTTCCCTCTGGCTTGTGGTGGCCTCTGCCTGCCCGCCTCTCTCCCTGCCCACCTGGATGTCCTTGGAGACTTTTGCAGCTCTTAAGGCAGCTCTGGTATGTGGCTCCCGGCACCTCGTCCCATCTGTGTTTGCCTTTGCACTCCACCATTCAAAATGCTTCCACTGGTGGCCAGAGCCCCCAGGGATGCTCTTCGAGGGGGCTGCTAGGGGCTGCTTTGAAAGGCTCGGATGTTCTCCTGGCTGGTGTGCCCCAGCCACGCGGGAGCTGAGAACCAGGCTGCTGTTCAAGCCTGGCCACCCTCCCTGTGGAGCAGTCTCTGCGTCCGGCTCAGCCCTGGGTCAGCTGAGTGTGGACGGTCCACTCTGGATCTCCGTGCTCCTGGCCCCCGGTCAGGTCTCCGCTGTCATCTCTCCACATTGGGCACCTTCCTTCCCTACCAGCTGGTGGTGCTCAGGAGGTGTAAACCAGGTGTAGTATGCCGTTCATGCTCTGGGTAGGGAAAATAGAATTTGGGAGGCAAATGGTTTATCAAGGCACATCACTGAGAGCCCCTGAGGGGTCTTCTGGGGACTCACTGCTCCTTTGGGCTCTGGGATCCATTCCACCTGCAGGGCGGGTACCCAGAGATTTGCAGCCAGGATGGGGCGGTGCCACACAGCTGGGTCCTGCTGCCCCGGGGCTGCTAATTGCATAGTCCTTGATGGCAGTGGCCACATGTTGACGTGCTCAGTTTATGGATAAGTGAACTCAGCGACCAGGCAGTTGCTCTGCCATCCCTCTTCAGTGGCCTTTGTTCGCATCAGCTGGAAGCATCACTTGGGGCACCTGGATCTCAGGGGCTGTGTTCCCCACAGAGATACGATCTCACGTGACTTTTGGTTGTGGTGAGACCCCACCACCCTCCCACATGGGGAGAAAGGGAGATCAGAGAGAAAGCTGGAGGTTAATGGGTATTCTGAGTGCTGCTGGCCCTTCTGGAGGTTAGGTAGCTTTACAAGGAACATAAACAAGGTGCTATCAATGCTGCCCAGGGGTTCACTCACTCCATAATTTGATAGTTAATTATACAAACATTAGTGGAGCTTTTCTCACATACTGGGCACTATGCTAGGTGCTGGGGGTCGGGGAGAAACTGGAGGATGAAAAAGACTTGGTTCCCACTCTCACAGAGCTCACAGCCTGGTAAACAGATACTTAGTGCACTTAGATTCTCTCCCAGAGAGGCCTGGTGTCCAGCAGAGAACACAGAAGAGGAGGCGGCTCAGGAGAGTGGGGCAGTGGGAGTAGTGAGAGCGCCCTTGGGTCTGGGTTGACTAGGAATGAGATAGGCCAAGAGAGGAAGGTCGCTCCTGGTCCAGGAAGCATGTGCAAAGGCCCAGAGATGTGAGAGTGCAGAACATTTTGGAGTGTAACTCGAGATTCAGTGTGGCTGGTGTCTATGGTATGATGGGACTGGAGAGGTAGGCAGTGATCAGATAATGCAGGTGCCTTGCTTAAGGGGTTCATCTCTATCCTAGAGGCTGTGGGGAGCCACAGAAGGGATTTAGGCAGAGGTGTGTCCCAATTTGTGTGTTTTTAAAAAAATTTCATTCTTTAAAAAAAATTTATTATTGAAGTATAGTTGATGTATAGTTATGTAAGTTACAGGTATGCAATAGAATGATTCACAATTTTTAAAGGCTATGCCTCAGTTATAGTTATTATAAAATATTGGCTATATTCTCCCCTTTGTACAATGTATCTTTGTAGCTTATTTCAGACATAGTAGCTTGTAACTCTTAATCCATTTTCCCCATACTGCCCTTCCCTTTTCCCTCTCTCCGCTGGTAACCACTAGTTTGTTCTCTATGTTTGTGAATCTGCTTCTTTTATGCTATATTCACTAGTTGTAACTTTTTTAGATTCCACATGTAAGTGATATTATACAGTACTTGTTTTTTTCTGTCCGACTTATTTCACCGAGCATAATATCCTCCAAGTCCATCCGTATTGCTGCAAATGGTGACGTTTCACTCTTTTTTATGGCTAAGTAGTATTCCATTATAGTTTCGTACCACATGTTCTTTATCCATTCATCTGATGATGGACACTTAGGTTGCTACCATACCTTGGCTATTGTAAATAACGCTGCTGTGAACATTGGGTTGCACGTATCTTTCTGAACTAGTGTTTTTTTCAGACATACGCTTGGGAGTGGAGTTGCTGGGTCATATAGTAGTTCTATTTTTAGTTTTTTAAGAAAACTTCTTTATACTGTTCTTCACAGTGGCTGCACCAATTTACTTTCCTGCCCACAGTGTACAGAGGTTCCCTTTTCTCCACATCCTTACCTACATTTGTTATTTGCAGACCTTCTGCCATTCTGACAAGTATAAGGTGAAAATCTCATTGTGGTTTTGATTTGCATTTCCTGGATGATTAGGGATGTCAGGTATCTTTTCATGTATCTGTTGGCCATCTGCATTTCCTTTTTGGAAAAACGTCTATTCAGTTCTGCTCATTTTTTGACAGAATTGCTTTTTTTTTTGATGTTAAGTTGTATGAACTGTTTCTATATGTTGTATTTTAACTCTTTCATCAGTCATGTCATTTGAAATATTTTCTCCCATTCAGCACAATCTGTGTTTTATATTAACTGCTGTGGAATCTATATGGCGTAGCAAAAGGATCCCTGGAGTAGGGAGTCTAGGGAGCTAAATTCTAGTTCTGGACCTAGCAGCTGATTGACCTCAGCCAGGTCTGGCCTCAGTGTTCTGATTTGTAAGATATTGTTGTTCAGTCACTCAGTCTTGTCCAACTCTTTGTGACCCCATGGACTGCAGCACGCCAGGCTTCCCTGTCCTTCACTATCTCCTGGAGCTTGCTCGAACTCATGTCCATTGAGTTGGTGATGCCATCCAACCATCTCATCCTCTGTCGCCACCTTCTCCTCCTGCCCTCCATCTTGCCCAACATCAGGGTCTTTACCAGTGAGTCAGCTCTTCGCGTCAAGAGAAGACGCCAAGACCTGCCTGGACTCTGACATTCTCTGCGCCCAAGACCTTGTCTCGTTTCGGAGCTCACACCTTTTGTTCGGGGCCTGTCCATCCAGCTCTGGCCACCTGACCCGTGTCTCCTGACTGTCCCACCATGCTCAGCAGCTGGTGGCAGCTGGAGGGAGAGGGGTGAGTTCTCCAGGAAGAACACGCCCTCCTGACCCCCAGAGCTCACTGGCCGCCTGGCCTTTTCCACTCCTGCAGGAGCAGCTTCTCTCCCTCCGCCCTAGCCCACCTGGCTCCCCATGGCTCACAGTCCTGGGCCCAGCTGGGTCTCCTCAACGAAGCAATTCATTCTCCTGGGCCTAACCATCCCCCCTCCTCCCTCCTAGCCTCCCCCTGCCCCCACCTCCCTCCNACATGCATACACATCTGCATACGTGTGAGCACACACACACACACACACACACACACACAGTCATGTGTTCTCGTCTCAATCTGCTTTCCTCTCTACTTGTTTTTTCATTTTGCCCAGTACCAACAACAACTCTTCCACTGGTCGTCTGCGTTTGGGAAACTCTGGGCCACACCACTTCTTTATTCCAACATTTCTCTAGTAGCATGAATAACAGTCTCAGCTGTAATGACAGTACTAATTTCAATTGTATTTAGATGGTTGTAAACGCTGAGAAGATAATCATAAACCCTGCATGAGTATAGGAGTATCTCACTTTATAGCAGCCATGAAGTCCCGAAATCCCATAACATAAAAATCCCCCGTAAAACTTTATTTATATAACTCCATTCAAGGACTTGCCACATTATATTAGGACCACTTTTTTTTCTTCCAAGCCAATGAATCATGTGTCTTGTTCCTCTTTTCAGTTCAGTTCAGTTGCTCAGTCGTGTCCGACTCTTTGCAACCCCATGAATCGCAGCACGCCAGGCCTCCCTGTCCATCACCAACTCCCGGAGTTCACTCAGACTCATGTCCATCGAGTCAGTGATGCCATCCAGCCATCTCATCCTTGGTCTTCCCCTTCTCCTCCTGCCC
>SJYV01044888.1:85377-128347 GCA_006410875.1 Neotragus pygmaeus | reverse complement strand
ACTGTTTCCACTGTTTCCCCATCTATTTCCCATGAAGTGATGGGACCAGATGCCATGACCTTCGTTTTCTGAATGTTGAGCTTTAAGCCAACTTTTTCACTCTCCTCTTTCACTTGCATCAAGAGGCTTTTGAGTTCCTCTTCACTTTCTGCCATAAGGGTGGTGTCATCTGCATATCTGAGGTGATTGATATTTCTCCCAGCAATCTTGATTCCTGCTTGTGTTTCTTCCAGTCCAGCGTTTCTCATGATGTACTCTGCACAGAAGTTAAATAAGTAGGGTGACAATATACAGCCTTGACGTACTCCTTTTCCTATTTGGAACCAGTCTGTTGTTCCATGTCCAGTTCTAACTGTTGCTTCCTGACCTGCATGCAGATTTCTCAAGAGGTAGGTCAGGTGGTCTGGTATTCCCATCTCTTGAAGAATTTTTCCACAGTTGATTGTGATCCACACAGTCAAAGGCTTTGGCATAGTCAATAAAGCAGAAATAGATGCCCCCCAAAAGAAAATTCTGGAACATGATAGGTACATAATAAATGCAGGTTGACTTTATAAACTGAATCTTATTTTCCTCTACTTTCAAAGGTAAATTACAGCTTTGTTCCTCTAGAAAAAAAAAATTATACTGAAGAGAAGAGGAAAAAGTTTAATATATTTAATAGAATAAATTATTTCCTAATATTTTAATAACACCAAGTCACAAAATGCAAATATTAAAACTAAAATGGTACAAGTATAATAAGTCAGACAGAAAAAGACATATTGGAGGTTACCACTTATATGTGAAATCCAAAAAAGTCAAAACTCAAAGAAACAGAAACAGGTGGTTACCAGAGGTAAAGGGGTGGAGGAAATGGACAGATGATGGTCAAAANAATATTAAAACTAAAATGGTACAAGTATAATAAGTCAGACAGAAAAAGACATATTGGAGGTTACCACTTATATGTGAAATCCAAAAAAGTCAAAACTCAAAGAAACAGAAACAGGTGGTTACCAGAGGTAAAGGGGTGGAGGAAATGGACAGATGATGGTCAAAAATTATTAACTTCTAGTTATAAGATAAATAGGTTTTGGGGATCTGAAGTACAGCATGGTGTAACACTAAGTAAGGATATATTATATACTTGAAAGTTGCTAAAAGAACAGATCTTAAATGTTCTCACCACAAAAAAGAAATGGTAATTATGTGACCAGATGAGGTGTTAGCTAACACCACAGTGGTAATCACTTTGCAAAAGATATGTGTAGAAAATCAACATACCGTACACCTTAAACTTACACAATGTTATACATAAGTTATATCTCAAGAAAACTAGAAATAAATAAAATTTTAAAACTAGGTTGGTTTTTAATGACACAATATTTATGAATTTTAAAAAAAAAGTGCAGCTTACTTGACAAAGACCTAAGTTCTTTGAACCATCTGCCCCTATTATTATCCAAAAAGATTGTCTCATTTTCTAACACTTTCTTAAAAAAAAAAAAAAAACTGGCTGAATTTTAAAATCAAACAGAATGGTTCATCTTCACAGATGAGAGGAAAATACAACAGAAAAAAATATTTGAAATGAAGATGAATACATGAAACTAATGAAGTAGTATTACTTGGAATGCCCTTCATAGCAAACATAAATCTAGTACTTTTGTCAAGTATATCATTAATAAATGAAAAGTCGGAGATCTGGTGCAAAGGGCACAGGCTTTGCATTCACTCACCAAATATTCACTGAACATTCACTGAGGTCCAAACACTGCAGGGATATCACAAGGAGGAAAAGTGACAAAAATCCCTTCTCTCACAGAGCTTTACATACTAGAAGGAGGAGACAAAATAACTGCAACTAAAAATAATAAACACATTGTATGGTATATACTGGAGGCAGGCAGAATATGTAGGACAAGGGGGATAAGGCCTGTTGGGTTGGAGGGTATGATTTTAAGTGGAATATTTATCTGGAAGATGCTGTCTGCTGTGCTTAGTTTCTCAGTCATGCCCAACTCTTTGCTACCCCATGGATTGTAGCCCACCAGGCGTGGTTTTTTCCAGTAGTCATGTATAGATGTGAGAGCTGGACCATAAAGAAAGCTGAGCATTGAACAATTGATGCTTTGAACTGTGGTGTTGGAGAACAGTTGAGAGTCCCTTGGGTGGCAAGGAGAACAAATAATTCAATCCTAAAGGAAATCAATCCTGAATATTCCTTGGAAGGACTGATGTGAAGCTCCAATACTTTGGCCACCTAATGCGAAGAATTGACTCATTGGAAAAGACCCTGATCCTGGGAAAGATTGAAGGCAGGAGAAGGAGACACAGAAGATGAGATAGTTGGATAGCATCACTGACTCGATGGACATGAGTTTGAGCAAGCTCCAGGAGTTTGGACTCTCCAAAAGACAGGGAGATTTTTCCGATGGACAGGGAAGTCTGGCATTCTGCAGGCCATGGGGTCACAAAGAGTTGGACACGACTGAGCAACTTAACTGAGACTCCTCTGTCCATGGGATTCTCCAGGCAAGAATACTATAGTGGGCTGCCATGCCCTCCTCCAGGAGATCTTTCCAACCCTGGTACTGAACCCAGGTCTTGCACATTGCAGGCAGATTATTTACCGTCTGAGCCACCTGGAAGATGGATTTTGAGCAAATACTTGAAGATGAGGAATCAGAGAGTATCTGAGGGGTGAGTGCCTAAGCAGAGGGATGATAAATCCAGGGGGCCATGGAAGCAGTGTGTGCAGTTGAATCTGAGTGTCAGCAAAGAGGCAAGCAAGGCTGCAGCCTGCGTGGGAAGTGGGGTGAGGGGTCAGAAGAGCAAGGGATGAGGGGCTGCAGGAGATCATGTCGGGCCTTAAAAAACACAGTAAGGACTTTGGCCTTGACTCCAGTCCCTGGAGTAGGAAATGGCAACCCACTCCAGTATCCCTGCCTGGAGAATCCCATGGACAGAGGAGCCTGGTGGGCCACAGTCCATGGGGTCACAAAGAGTCAGACACAACTGAGCATGCACACAAGGCTTCCAGCTCTGAAGTGGAATCACACTGTTACAGTTTAATGAGAGACACTGGACAAGCCACTTACTTTCTGAGCATTAGTCTCCTTATCTGTAAAATGTATTGCACAGGGTGGAGAGAAGAGTAAATGAATTAAGTGTTCTGTAGGCTGTTCAGTCCTTTCCAAAAGCACTTTCAAAAAGTTACCATTTACGTCACAAACATCGTGCCTACAGCATACAGTATCAAATAAATTCGACATTTAAAATCCTATTAAAACTATTTTATGTATAGAAAGGCTTACATTTGCTTTTTTGGCTCATCTTCATTAATATTTTAAAAACATATACAAAATACATTCTAAAGTGTTTTCAGAAACATTAGTTTTTGAAATTTTATTCTAATAATATCAAACTTCAATTAAATAAAGGCTGTCTCTTTAAAACCCTAAGATAACGATAATTTGTCTTTTCTACATTGGATTTTAAGACAAGGAGTAAATCATGAAAATCATACTCTGATAAAAAGTAACTAATAGAACAAATTTCTGGGATATGTCCAAGAGTCAGCACTATTGATGCCCAAATTTCAGCCAGGTTCAAATATATCAGCAACAAAAATCTTCTAAAAGACTATTTTCACTTATTCCATAATTATAAAGTAAGAAATAAATTAACGGGATTATAGCCTTTTTCAAAAAGCACTTACCCTTCAGCTGACCCTCCCCCACCAAAAGAAAAAAATGCATCACTTCAACTATTCAGTTAATTGAGCACCACCACCCCCCACCTCTACCCTAGAGATTACTTCTACAAGGGATAAAAAATGGCCTATCTACTTTCCATTTGTTTTGAGGATTAACATCAGTGGGAATCAGTTCAGAATGAGATGAACCTCAGCTATTTTAATGGTATGATATGAAGTTAAAAAACAAATTAAATAGATAGACATCACATTAATATCAATTAAGCCCATGCCTGCTATTTAACCACCACTTCCTCTATTTCACAACTTACAGCTGACACCAAAGCCATCATTAAACTTAAAAAAAAAAAAAAAAAAGATTTAAAATACAAAAAAAGAATCAATCCAATGTTGCAATGCCAGCTTAGAGATGCTATTTCTGAACCTCAGCTGGGAGTTTTAAATATGAGACCTTAAGCTCCTGAGAGTGACACAGGACTGAGTACAGTGAAATGACCTCTAATCCCAAGACTAATAGAGTGTGTATGTATAATTAAAGTCATAATCTGGACAGTAAAATCTGGCAACGGCATGCAGTACACCTCACTAACTGTGGAATGTGCCTATACTTCACACAAAGGATATTACTTAATGAATAGAAATTAAAGATAAATGTAAAGATAAATGTAAAGCCTATATATATATATATATATGTATATATAAGGTTTGAGGAAATTCAAAATTCAAATTTGAAACACCATACTGAGAAAAATGAAGTCAACTTTGAAACCTTATTTCCTATTATGTATAAAAACAGTAGTCAAGTATAAAACAATAAACAGGAATTTACATGTATATATTCATGTATCATGTACATATGTATGTATAAATACAACTGTGAGTGCATGATTCCAAAATGGAAACTTAGAAAACAGTAATACAAAGATTTTGTAAAGACACAGAATGAATCTGGAAAGCTTAACAGCTTCAGAGCAGAGAAACATTTTAAAACACTGAACAGTAAGATACCAACTAGAGCGAGGATATTTACAACATAATTCCCTTCTTTGCTACTGACTTCCTGGCCACAAAAATCTGTCACCAAAGGTAGGAGGAGTCACTGAAACCTAAAGATAAGCATGCTAATGATGCAACTCTAAGCACGTGTTTTTACTGAATCTAAATATAATTCAGCATTCTACAACCAATGCAGTACTCTAGGGCTTAGCTAATGTCACTGGGTAGTACAAATATTTTCTCTTCAGTTATACTAAAAACGACTTTTAGGAAACATTCTATAATTGTATCTTCCACTTAAGGAGGCAGACCAAATGTGAGACATAAGATCTGGCGTTAATAAGAGTGATATCACTAAATTGGACACTTAAGTCTACTGTCTCAAAGGTCTGTCAGTTATAATTCTGAAGGAACATTACATAGATGTTTACAGTTTCACATTAAGCTGATTTCCTTCAGCACAAGTGGAAACTTTCTACATTCAATATACCAGATGGCTGAGACTGTGCTGCAGGTTCCACGCTCTGAAGTCAGGGGTCTGGGCTCTAAGCAGACTCCACTGTTTGCCGCTTGTCAGTTTGGAGCAGTTTGCCAGTTTGTCAGTTTGGGTGACAGTTAAGGCAATGGACTACAAAATCAGACTGCTGGATTCCAAGCCTGTCCTTGCCATTTCCTAGCCAGAGAATCAGAGGTGAGACTCAGTCTATCGATTCCCTCAGTAATGAGGGCATAAAAGTTGTTATTGTTTAGTCACTAAGTCCTGTCCAACTCTTTTGCAAACCCACAGCATGTAGCCCACCAGACTCCTCTGTCATGGGATTCCCCAGGCAAAAATACTGGAGCAGGTTGCCATTTCCTTCTCCAGATCTTTCCCATCCAGAGATCAAATCAACATCTCCTGCATCTCCCGCTTTGGCAGGTGGATTCTTTACCGCTGAGCCACTAGGGAAATCCCTTAAGAGTAGTTATCGTTGTTCAGGTGCTAAGTTGTGTCTGACTCTGCAACTCCATGGACTGCAGCACTCCAGGCTTCCCTGGCCTTCACCATCTCCCGGAGGTTGCTCAAACTCATGTCCATAGAGTTGATGATGCCATCCAACCATCTTATCCTCTGCTGTCCCCTTCTCCTGCCTTCAATCTTTCTTAGCATCAGGGTCTTTTCAAATCAGTTGGTTCTTCACACTAGGTGGCCAAAGTATTAGTGCTTCAGCTTCACATTCAGTCCTTCCAATGAATATTCAGGATTGATTTCCTTAGGATTAAATGGTTTCATATCCTTGCACTCCAAGGGACTCTCAAGAAGTCTGCTCCAGCACCACAGCTCGAAAGCATCAATTCCTCAGTGCTCAGCCTTCCTCACGGTCCCACTCTCATATTCATACATGACTAGTGGAAAAAAACCATAGCATTTCTAGAAAAACCTTTCTCGGCAAAGTGATGTCTCTGTTTTTTAATACACTGTCAAGGTTTGTCATAGCTTTTACTCGAAGAAGCAAGCATCTTTTAATTTCATGGCTGCAGTCACCAGCCACAGTGATTTTGGAGCCCAAGAAAATAAAGTCCGTCACTGTTTCCATTGTTTACCCCTCTATTTGCCATGAAGTAATGGGACTCTGATGCTGGGAGGGATTGGGGGCAGAAAGAAAAGGGGACGACAGAGGATGAGATGGCTGGATGGCATCACCGACTCGATGGACGTGAGTTTGAGTGAACTACGAGAGATGGTGATGGACAGGGAGGCCTGGCGTGCTGTGATTCATGGGGTCGCAAAGAGTCAGACATGACTGAGCGACTAAACTGAACGGAACTGAATGGGACCAGATGCCATGATCTTTGTTTTCTGAATGCTGCATTTCAAGCCAGCTTTTTCACTTTCTTCTTTCACCTTCATCAAGAGGCTCTTTAGTTACTCTTTGCTTTCTGTCACTAGGGTAGTATCATCTGTTTATCTGAAGTTGTTAATATTTCTCCTGGCTATTTAGATGCTAGCCTGTGATTCATCCAGCCCGGCATTTCATACTGATGTACTCTGCACAGAAGTTAAATGACCAGGCTAACAATATACAGCCTTGATGTACTCCTTTCCCAATTTTAAACCAGTTCACTAGTTCCATGTTCGGTTCTGTTATTTCTTGACCTGCACACAGCTTTCTCAGGAGGCAGGTACAGTGTTTCCATCTCTTTAAGAATTTTCCACAGTTTGTTGTGATCCACACAGTCAAAGGCTTTATCATAGTCAATGAAGCACAAGTAGATGCTTTTCTGAAATTCTGTTGCTTTTTCTACGATCCAACAGATGTTGGCAATTTGATCTCTGATTCCGCTGCCTTTTCTAAATCCAGATTGAACATCTGGAATTTCTCAGTTCACGTACTATTGAAGCCTAGCTTGGAGAATTTTGAGCATAACCTTGCCGGCATGTGAAATGAGTGCAATTTGTGCCAAACATTCTTTGGCACTGCCCGTCTTTGTGATTGGAATGAAAACTGACCTTTTCCAGTCCTGCAGCCACTGCTGAGTTTTCCAAATTTGCTAGCATACTGAGTACAGCACTTTAAGGGCATCATCTTTTATGATTAGAAATAGCTCGGCTGGAATTCCATCACCTCCACTAGCTTAAGAGTAGTAACTAACTACCTCATATGACTGATTTAGGATTAAGTGAGTGAATAAAAATAAAAACACAGAACAATGTCTGGAACACTTTAGGTGCTCAATAAACTTTAGCTGCTACACTGCTGTTGCTAAAAATCACTGCTGAACCTTAAAATCCTTTGCAAAATGAATCTAAGAATAGTAGCTTTGTCACAGTGAGAGCTCAAGCATTTCATGAGATAATACAGAAAATGTTTCACACAATACCTAACACATGGAAAATGTCCCAAAATATCAGCTTTTTAAAAAATACCTAACAAATGAAAAACATAAATTGATGAAACCCCTTCTGGATGTGTGTGTGTGTGCATGTATCTAATTGTGCAAGCCATATTTGTAGAATATAATATTGAGCTTTTGATCTACTAATATCCAGTGAGATTACTTCAAAATAAAATTGTAATTTTATTGAAAGGTGAAGACGCTGACTCAATTCAATACGTGAAATGATTCAGCTGTCAGGACATGTTTCAGCAGTGTGTCACAATCCTGGAGGGTGAAGACAGACAGCATTTGATTGAATGTATGAGAGCCTAACAGAGCATCAGGGACAGAAAATCAAGAAATTATGAGAAATACAACCATCTGGAGGAGCACTGCCCAGACCCGGACACACCCAGTTCTCACATTCCCAAACAATCAGGTTCGCAAAGGAAAGCAAAATAAACAATGTTGCACAGTGTTGTCCTTCAAGCCTGAATTTTAAAATAACATTAGTACTCACAGATGTTAATACTTATAAATATTAGCTAGAAGCAATAACAGTAATTTATACTTAAAGATACAATAACATATTTATAACAAACATTACTGACCTTCCACAAAAATAACATTAAGTACCGAACCACTTCAAAGTACCTCGTAAACCTTTTTTCTTTTCCACATACTCTGTTATTTAAAGATCTAAGGTGTTAGTTAAAATTCTGCAAACTTTTTATAGCCTCCTACAAGGCTTCAGGCTAAGTCTGGAAGGAATATGATAGGTAGTTTCAGCCTTCCCAGAACAGAACTGGTATGTTTAATTTAATAATCAATCATTCATTCATTCATTCCACAAATATTTACAGAACACTTTTTACATGCCAAGCACTAGTTCAGGCCTTAAGTACACATTTCTGAGCACGATCAAACAAGATTCTGCTCTTCAAGAAGCTTACGGACCAAAAAGGAAGAAAATCTAACTAAACAGTCATGTAAATAAATATAAAACAGGTTGCATAATGAAGAAAAGGTACAAGATACTATAGGAACATAAACTACAGAGAATAAAAAAGAAATGATGCTTGTCCTCAAAGAAATTCAGCCTGGAAAAAAAAAAAGAAAGAAATTCAGCCTGATGGGAAGCAAAATTAACATATGTAAATAAGAGCAAAAAATGTAAGAATGCAATTAAGTACCCAAATTTCACGGACTAAGAGACAGAAAAGTAAAAAACATTCAACAAGGACCTAAAATATTCCAGCCAGGGTCCTTCCATGAGTTCTCTCTTGAAATCTTGCAAAAATCCTGAAAGGCAGGCATTAATAATCCCATTTTACAGACAAGAAAACTGAGGCTGCAAGCTATTCAGTTTCATTAATATAGGCCAATAACCATAATGTAAAAGCAGTTTCATTGTACAAAACCAAAAGGTATGAAAATTTTACATTAAAATGGAATCCTTCTTTGACACTAATTTGAACAGATACATGTGGCAGGAGGAATGTGGAGAACAGATTCCTCTACTTCCTCTTTTATAGTCCATCTCCAACCTCTGAGGCAGACAGGATTTTCACATAATCACACTGCGCACTCATGACCTTTCCACACCCGCAAACATCTGCCTTATCCTCTGAAAAATATGGTGGATTACCTCGAATGCTAAAGGACTAACAGGTTTGCACCCATAAAGAAACATATTTATACTATTGCAAAGATTTCATAAATAATAACAAAAGGGCCTCACTTGACGTTCTAATTTCAACAATGGACATTTCAAACAAAATAGGCAAGATTCTTGGAGCCCCCTCCTCCCCAGTTATATCTACACCACTCACATCATCATAAGGCAAGTCTTATCAATAGATCTTGGGCAGGAAAAAAAAAAAGCACATCTTGATAAAAAGAGAAAATATGTTTCTTTTCTTCCAGTTTTACTCAGATATAATTGGACATGTCTAAGGTATACAGTCATTGAGTGGCATCACTGACTTGATGGACATGAGTCTGAGCAAGCTCCAGGAAGTGGTGATGGACAGGGAAGCCTGGCATGCTGCAGTCCACAGGGACACAAAACATTGGACACAACTGAGCAACTGAACTGAACTGAAGGTATACAGCGTAATGATTTAATTTGTATACATCATGAAGTGATTATCACAATAAGTTTAGTGAACATCCATCATCTCACACAGGTACAAAGTTAATGAAAGAAAAACATTTTCCCTTCTTGTAACAAGAACTCTCTGGATTGACTCTCTTGACAATTTTCACACGTAACATCTGTATGTTAGTCACTCAGTCACATCCAACTCTTTGCAACCCCATGGACTGCTGCCCACCAGGCTCGTTTGTCCGTGGAATTCTCCAGGCAAGAATACTGGCGTGGGTAACCAAACCCTTCTTCCCAACCCAGGGATTAAAACCAGGTCTCCTATATTGCAGGCAGATTCTTTACTGTCTGAGCCACCAGGGAGGCCCATAACATATATAGTGTTCATTATATTTATCACGTGTATATTATATTTCTAGTACTTACTTATCTTGTAATTTTAAGTGTGTATCTTTTGACTGCCTTCACCCAATTCTCCCTTCTCTCACCTGTGCCCCAGTCTTAAAAAGATGAACTATCTATTCTGCAGTTCAAACAAATCACATTGTTTGTTTATATCATTCATTTCAGTCACTCAGTTGTGTCTGACTCTTTGCGACTCCATGAACTGCAGCGCGCTAGGCCTCCCTGTCTATCACCAGCTCCCAGAGTCCACCCAAACCCATGTCCATTGTGTCATTGATGCCATCCAACCATCTCATCCTCTGTCATCCCCTTCTCCTCCTGCCCTCAATCTTTCCCAGCATCAGGGTCTTTTCAAATGTGTCAGCTCTCGGCATCAGTATTGGAGTTTCAGCTTCAACATCAGTCCCTCCAATGAACACCCAGGACTAATCTCCTTTAGGATGGAAAGTTAACCAGGCAACAGCTTGAGTCATTGCTCCTGAGCCATTGCTCTTCCTGAAGTCCAAAGTCTTAAGAGTTACCAAGCACTGCAAGCAAAGGATAATGTCTCTTTGAAAGGGTTTAATATGCAGTAAGCTCAGCAGAGTTTTGAATGACATTCATCCAGAGTTCAGAAACTCTCATATTACGTAAACTGGGAAAATATGCACCAGATTCTCTGTGGGAATAGAAAGCACATGCTAAAATGTGTATGTTTCCAGCTTCCGATGAAACCAGATGCTTTATCTGTATAGCTGGTTCACAGATCCAGATGGGCCAGAAGAACCTCATTCACACCCCTCATTAGAGTATTTTTCAGAATCCATCTTCTATTGAAAATCTCCTATAGACAATCTGCCCTTTTAGGATCTGCAACACTATAAACAATGTCAAAAAATACTTGTTCATGAATGAATAAATCAAAATAAACAAGAGTCACTAAGGACAGGTCAGGTATGAAAAAAAAAAGACACTCTCAAGAGCCATTTCCTGTTTCACAATAAATAGTTCTTTCTGAAAATCTTCAATGAGTCACCATTTCCCAGCCATATCATGTATACATAATAATAGTAAAAACTTAGTAAGCACTTACTCTGAGACGGTCACTCCTCTAAGCAGTTTACATGTACTAACTCATTTAATCCTTTCTATAATATTGAGCAGGAGGCATTTTTATCCTCATTTTACATACAGGAAATTTAGTCTCAGAGAGATTTAGTAATTTGCTCTTGGTCACATAGCTGTAAAGGAGCCCTGCTGAGCCTTAGACTCAAACAATCTGGCACCTGTACACTCTATCACCTCTATCAAAGAGTAATATGAGTTGCCTTATCAATAACCACTTTTGCTTTTTCATCTCATACCTACAATATAAACTAAAGCAAGGGACCCCAACTTCCGGGATCTAATGCCTGAGGATCTAAGGTGGAGCTGATAAAATAGTAATAGAAGTAAAGTGCACAACAGGAACGTCCCAGTGGTCTAGTGGCTAAGACTTCACACTTCCAATCCAGGGGCCTGGGATTCAATCCCTCATCTGGGAACTAGGTCTCACACGCCACAAGTAAAGATCGGGCATGTCACAATGAAGATCGACAATCCTGAATGCTGCAACTAAGACCCGAGGCAGCCAAATAAATACATATTTTTTAAAGTGCACAAAAATGTACACTTGAATCATTCTGAAATCATCCCCCCACCCTACCAACTCCCTTAATCCATCGAAAAATAGTCTTCCACAAAACTGATCCCTGGTGCCAAAAAGGTTGGTGACCACGGTGCTAGAGGGACAAACTGAAAAGGTTAATCCTCTTAATAGATCTTTAATATAGTGTCGACTAAAGTGACAAGTGATCTACCTCCACTTGGACCAAACAAAATGCAAGTACCAGGAGGTATACAGAGTCTCTAGCTGGACTGTTATTTCTATTAACATTTAAAGGACCCCTTCATGTAAATTACTACAAGTGTTCTCTGGCCTTCCAACATCCTCCTTTGCACCTGAGCTGCTTTACCTTTAAGATTTCAACATTCTTTCTCTTTGGATTTAATTTACTTTTCAAGGAAATGTTAAGGACACAGAGGTTTAGCTGCTGCATTTTGTTCTGGAACACCTGATATTTGTTGATCCTTCATATGTTTTGATAAGATGAGTCAAATTGAGTGTTCAATCCTTTGCTATCACTGGCAGGGCCTAAGGTCAAGAAGACATCCGGCAGATTGAGGGCAATGGAACTTAAGGGAACCATCAATGGGACGAGGGAAAAACAAAGGAAGGAGAAGAAGACATTTTAGGCAAGAAGAATATAGTGGTTAAGATCGAACACATTATATGGGAAATATAAGATGTTCATGACTGTGGAAAATTCTTAAAGATATGGGAATATCAGACTACCCTACCTGCCACCTTACTTATTTAACTTATACGCAGAGTACATCATGCAAAATGCTGGGCTGGATGAAGCTCAAGCTGGAATCAAGAATGCCAGAAGTATGAATAACCTTAGCTATGCAGATGACACAACTCTACAGGCAGAAAGTGAAGAGGAACTAAAGGGCCTCTTGATGAAGGTTAAAGAGGGTGAAAAAGCTGACTTAAAACCCAACATTCAAAAAATGAAGATCAGAGCATCCAGTCCCAATACTTCATGGCAAATAAATGGGGGAAAAAATGGAAAGAGTGACAGACTTTATTTTCTTGGGCTCCAAAATAACTGCAGACAGTGACTGCAGTTGTGAAATTAAAAGATGCTTGCTCCTTGGAAGAAGAGCTATGGCAAACGTAGACAGCATATTAAAAAGCAAAGATATCACTTTGCTGACAAAGGTCCATATAGCCAAAGCTATGGCTTTTCCAGTAGTCATGTACAGATGTGAGAGTTGGACCATAAAGAAGGCTAAGCACTGTTTTGAACTGTGGTGCTGGAAAAGACTCTTGGAAACCCTTAGATAGCAAGGAGATCAAACCAGTCAATCCTAAAGGAAATCAACCCTGAATATTCACTGGAAGGNCTTTTCCAGTAGTCATGTACAGATGTGAGAGTTGGACCATAAAGAAGGCTAAGCACTGTTTTGAACTGTGGTGCTGGAAAAGACTCTTGGAAACCCTTAGATAGCAAGGAGATCAAACCAGTCAATCCTAAAGGAAATCAACCCTGAATATTCACTGGAAGGACTGATGCTGAAGCTGAAGCACCAATACTTTGGCCACCAGATGCAAAGAGCCTACTCACTGGAAAAGACCCTAACTCTGGGAAAGACTGAAGGTAGTAAAAGAAGAAGAAAGGAGACAGAGGATGAGATGGTTGAATGGCATGCATCACCAACTCAATGGACATGAGTTTGAGCAAACTCAGAGGCAACAAAGGTCAGGGAAGCCTGACATGCTGCAGTCCATGGGGTTGCGGGGTCAGACAGGACAGAGCGACTGACCAACAACAACAATGTATAACTGACTGGATAGTTGACTGGGAAGAGCAGGGGACCAGAGTGAAGAATTAGAACAGACCAGGCCTCAACTGGCCTTGAAAAATGCACAGAAATCTGAGTTTCATGCAGGTGGCAACAGAGATCTGTTAAGCAGGAGCAAACACAGTATTTCAGAGAGGTGTGAAGGAAGGTTAGCAAAAACACTGTCACCAAAACCAAACATGAAGAGTTATGACAGCCAATACTATGCTGATGGCAACCGAGGAATGGCGGGAAGTCTGAGATACATTTAAAAGACAGGAACAAAGGGGTCAAAAGGCTTTTTCTGTCATACTACATGTAACGCAAAGGAAAGATAGTCAAGGATTACTAATGTCTCCAGGTTGAGAAAATGATGATACTGGTGGTAAAAATGGAATCATTAGNAACTGAACTGAACTGGACACATGAGGCTAAACTAGAGAATAGAGAGTCCAGAGTTTTCCCATAAAAGTGCAAGCCAAAGAAATAAATAAGCTCAATGACACAGTAAGGGATGAACTAAGCACAGAAGGTTAAAAACGGAACCATAAAGTGGTTGCTGTTGCTGCTGCTAAGTCACTTCAGTCATGTCTGACTCTGTATGACCCCATAGACAGCAGCCCACCAGGCTCCCCCGTTCCTGGGATTCTCCAGGCAAGAACACTGGAGTGGCTTGCCATTTCCTTCTCCAATGCATGAAAGTGAAAAGTGAAAGTGAAGTC
Organism: Neotragus pygmaeus; assembly: GCA_006410875.1. NCBI lineage: Eukaryota > Metazoa > Chordata > Mammalia > Artiodactyla > Bovidae > Neotragus > Neotragus pygmaeus. Next base: position 114,129 of record SJYV01044888.1, on the reverse strand, counting down.
ACTCAGTCGTGCCCAAGTCTTCGTGACCCCATGGACTGCAGCCTACCAGGCTCCTCCGTCCATGGGATTTTCAGGCAAGAGTACTGGAGTGGGTTGCCATTGCCTTCTCCACATAAAGTGGCTAGAAACAAGATAAAGAAAACTCAATGACAAGGCAGAAAGCTCAGTATGGGAGCTGAGAACCAAGAAGATGAAGTGTCACCAATAACAATAAGCAGAACTTCTAAGCCACATCCAATGCCAACAGTTTATGACAGACATACAAGTGGAAAACACTTCTCTTGTAGCCTTAAAGAAATTCTCCTGATGCTAATGAAACAAAACAAGTTCCCAAAGAGGTCTGAGAGATACCCAATAAACTCAAAAACTTGGGAACTGGAACAGAGCCAGTTGTAATTTGGTTTTGATTTAGTTTTTATCAAATTAAGAGAAGAAACAAGAGGAAAAAGAGACAAGATGAAAGAGGAAAAAAAGTCAAGTCCATTCAAGTTCTTAGGAACTCAGCAGTTTTAACCCACATACTATTGATTTCAACATTACATTTTAATTAGTAATGTCAGGAAAACTGCATGAAAAAAGCCAAGGTGAAGAGTGAAGAGCAAAAGGTGAAGGTTAGAACTTTGGTTTTATTTCCAGATGCAGTGAAAACCCATGGCAATGTTAAAGCCTGAGGTACAGACATAGCATACAATTTCTATTTTTAAAAAGACTTCTCTGGGCACTATGAGCTGAATGAATGGAAAGGGGGCAAAAGAAGTTGGAAAACCAGTCAGATCACCAGTATATANAGTGAAAACCCATGGCAATGTTAAAGCCTGAGGTACAGACATAGCATACAATTTCTATTTTTAAAAAGACTTCTCTGGGCACTATGAGCTGAATGAATGGAAAGGGGGCAAAAGAAGTTGGAAAACCAGTCAGATCACCAGTATATAAAAGGCTACTCCTGTGGAGTCACCATAATGACTGGAGACAAAGTGGACTTAGAGATATATACTGGATGCGGCATCAAAAGCACTTACTGATAGCAGTCGTTCTTTGGGGAGGGTATGAAGGTGACTTGAAAGTGAGAAATAGGAAACAATGGTGAGTACTGGTTGTCTACTTTGAACAGCTGGGCAAATGGAGGAGTTGTCAAGTAAAAAAGAGAAGAAATGGGTGGGATAAATCAAGCATTCCACTGAGAATGTGTTAAGTTAAAGGTGTTTAGGAGACATATAACCTGAAGATGTCCAGTCAGTAACTGGACATACAAGACCAAAATCTGAAATATGGTCACAGCTGTAGATGGAAATGTGGAAGCAAACAGCACATAAATGTTCTTAAAGCCAATCGAATAGATGAGACCACCTAAGGGGAGTAGAGAAGCCTGAAAAATCCAACACATGTAAGTGTAGGACAGAAGGAAGAAGCAGCAAAGATAATGAGAAAAAATAGCCAGAGTTAGGAAGAAAATGTCCAGAGTGTCACAAAAGCCAAAGGAAAGTATGTTTCCCCAAGGAGAATGGGGACAAGCAGCAGATGCTGCTGACAGACATGAGTCCATCAAGATTTGGAGGTGGCCTTGATGAGTAATTTCAATAAAGCGACAGTAAAGGCAGGACCATATAACACCAAGAATTTATGGAATCCTACCGTGTGGCCCCACTATCAACATAACTTTTTTTTTTCAATTTATTTATGTTTAGTTGAGAGATATCTGCTTTACGATATTGTGTTGGTTTCTGCCATACATCAACATGAATCAGCAACAGGTATGTTTTCAGCCTCTATTCCTGCCTTTCAGTTGCTCTGTGCCAAGTTCAAACTTAGGGATTCTGATTTTGGTTTAACACATCACTCTCATCTGTTGGGTAGAGCCTCTGAGTTGGATTCCTTCCTGCCTGAATCAAAGGCCTGCCTATTCAATGCATGGTCTTGAGACCAGACCACGAGTTTCTACATGACATCCACTAAGAGAGGGTCTGTGAATATAACGGGTATTCTAAGTCTTGGCCCGTCCCTAATACATTGCACTCTACTTAAATTTGAAACAAAGATCATGACTTTCCCTGGAGGTTCAGTGCTTACGACTCTGCGCTCCCAATATAGAGGACTCAGGTTTTATCCCTGGTCAGGAAACTACATCCCACAAGCCATAACTAAACCTGAGCACAACAAAATAAATAAAATTTTTAAAAACAAAAATCAATGAATATTTTACTGATGAAGGTCAAAGGAAATTTTAAAATTGTAAGTAGTTTAGTTTCTCTTAATTTGCAGTAAGTATCCAGGTGTTCAAGACATTGTTCTTAGACTTTATCATTAATTTATAAAAACAATTTACATCCTTTTAACTGGGATAATACAATGAAGACAGTGATCATTTTAAGTGGAAAAACTACAACAACAAAAAAAACTACTTATGAATATAGAATGAAAATATCTAACACATTTTTAATTATTATAGAAAGAAAAATACCTACATGTATTTTAAAACCTTTACAATAAAACAAAGTGCAGGAAANCTCATCAGAAAAGACTCTGATGCTGGGAGGGATTGGGGGCAGGCGAAGGGGACGACAGAGGATGAGATGGCTGGATGGCATCACCGTCTCGATGGACATGAGTTTAAGTGAACTCTGGGAGATGGTGATGGACAGGGAGGCCTGGTGTGCTGTGATTCATGGGGTGGCAAAGAGTCGGACGCTACTGAGCAAATGAACTGAACTGAACTTCCAACTACTGCTTTGGAAAATACAAACATGGTACCTACATGAAACCTAGAACTTGAAACATACGTTCAAAAGTTCACCAAGGAACTCATCTTACAAAACTCAAGCGACAGTAAAATCATATGGTCTAGCAATTCTAAACCATAGTAACTTTTTTTCCCAACCAAAACACAAAAATTTACTATAATGAACAGTAAATTCACTACTTTACTATAAACTCAAGATAAATTCTGAGCATAATTATTCTTTTGTGAGACACCACAAAATAATCGTTATGTCTGAGATTCTCTACAGTGAGGCTGAAGTAGCAAAGCAAATTGTACCATGGGCAAAGCCCTCTACTCAGCTCTCTAAAAAGAAAATTCAGAGGCTAGAGCTATATATCACAAAAGCCAGTTTTGCTATAATTTATGCCATATGATACTTAACTAGTAAAAAAAATTGCATTAAATGCTTAATATTTACCCTACGTTAAGTTAAAAAATATGTAAGTAACACATTTAACTAGAGGGCCGTGAATCTCTTGGGTGACAACAGCCAAGCTGGCTAAGGCAACAAGCACACTCTGAGTACAACCAGTCTAGGGTATGAGAATCCATGAGAACTTGACTCTATCCCTGATTTAGTATAAGAGCAGACTAAATCACTTATCTTCTCTAGATCCTAATCTCCTTCTGGCTAAAGAAAACATTAAGAACAGTATCTGTCTCCAGTCTGTTATTCCCATACTTCACAACAAAGACAAAAACACACAGAGACATACATACACACTCTGAGCTCTTTAGAAGATTAATTTCCCCCTAAAGTCTACTTGTCAAGTACTATTCAGGTGACAGCTCCAGCTGTCTCGCCCCAAACGGTCTCTTCTACTCACTCAACACCTCGCTAAATGAACTGACCCGTTTGTTTGCCTACACTCAGGAATCAAGAGCTGAACAAAACGTAGTCTTTGATACAACAGAGTAAAACACAGTTACATGTCAATCTAAATAGTACCTAGCACCACACTGACATCAAATTAAAAATCCTTTTGACAAATCGTAACTAAAAATACTGTCTATAAGGATTAAAGAGCCTGAAAAAAATTCTCCCTGAGCCATCAAGCTAGTAAAACAAAATTTTCCAACTAGAAAAATGAAATGTGTGAAAAGAAAACCAATATATATGATCAAATATTGTTAGTTTGAATTAAATAAAACAGTACATTTTTTAATATGTCAAAACTGATCCTAGGTCTATATGAAATATAGGCAAATTTCACTTGGTTCAACCTAAGAGAATGCCTTAATTCATTAATAGCACTAAGACTAATAATATTAGTAGCATCAAAGGATAATGGGCTAAAACCAGAATACACATGTGAAAACACTTTCCACAGAGAATTTTTGCTTTGTCTTGTTTTACTTTGTGTTTTGTATTAAAATATACTTAAAAGGAAAACAGTATAATAAATCCCCATATACGCATCATGCAACTTCTCTTTCTGACATTCTCTAAATGTCACTATTTACAACATCCTGGAAATTACACGCTATGCAATTGTCTAAACATACAAGATAAACTTGTCAGAATCAATTCAAAAATTCAATGTTCTACAAAATTCTGTCAGGTTTATAGAGCAAAAATACTTGAAAACTGCTGCCATCAGGCATGTGTGATCCTGGATGCCATATAGATGGTATTTTCAAAGCATGAGTTTTGGTGAAATATTTTCTTAGTTGTTTAGTTGTTGAGCTTGGGCTTATATAAGAAAGAGAGGTAAATATATCTGGCAATCTCTCATCAACAAGGACAAAGAAACTAACAGAGTAAGTCAGCCATTTACAAAATAAAACAACTATTTGAACACATAAAAATCCTGAAAAGTATTTAATTATATTTACTTCTATGTACCACACAAAGGCACAGGCATATACCTTCTGGCAAGTCTAACAGAATATACTATTCATCAACAGTTTAACTTATCCAATGCCTGCTGTGAGCTGGACCCTGGCATATTTCCTTCAACACATATTTCTTGAGTACTTCCTGTGCTTTGGACACTGCTCTAGGCAGTGATGATACAGTAGTGAACAAAAAAGATGAAGATTCCTGCCCTGATGGGGTTTATGTTCTAGCACAGATACTATTATAAATATGAAAATTAGCTAGTATTTTAAAGGGGGATAAGTGCAACAGGAAAAAGAAAAAGAAAGCAAGGAAAGAGCAACAGGAAAGGCAGCAGGGTTACAGTTTTAAGTAGGATGAGCTCACAGACTTGTGGCCTAGACAGGCATTTACCTAATTATGACATCAATGTGATAATACGTACTATGTGAGATCTGATCAAGGCTCAGTGGGAAGGAGGAGGAGGCCCTTAATTCTGCTCCCAGAGGAAGGAACATCTGAACCAATTTTTGAGAGATCAAGAGAAGTTGGCCAGAGGCATGAGATGACAATGGGCTCTCAATGCCCAGAGAACAGCATGTCCCGAGGCTGGGAGAGGAGAGCTAGGGGCGGGCAGCCTCCCAGGATGACGTGATGGGGGAGGAGGCAGCTGTGAGAAAGGCAGGCAGGGGTCAGAGCAAGGGGGTTCCACCTTCCAGGGGGTGCTTTCTACCATGGAGCTGTGCTACAGAAAGCTCACACAGGCAGCTCTGAAAGGCAGCTTCGTGTGGGGCCAGGAAAGAAATGAAAAAGCAGAGGCAGTGACGCGGAAACGAGAGGACAGGACAGACTCATCTACTGAGCAGCTGGAAGCAGAAAGACACGGAGCCCAGACAGGCGCAGTGAAGGCCACACTGGAGAGGAAGGTACCGCTCCCTAAAATGGGGACATTCAGAAGAGATGAGATTTGGGGCTCACTCAATGTAAGGGACCTGAGAAAGGGACCATGGAGTAGTGAGAAACACAGATCTGGATTAGAAAAAACTCTAGCCTGGAAATATAAACTGAAAAGTCCGGGAGGTGCAGCTGAAGGTATCAGAATGGATACTATCCATCTTTTTCTCTCTCCTCCCTTCCCCTCCCTCTCTCTCTTCTACTCTCTCTCTCATACACATAATATATACATACATAAGTATATCAATTATAAAGAGAGCACCAAAACCTTCTAATCATTCCCTTTTTCAGAAAGAAGCAGTCTGCAACAAGACAACTACTAATATTTTATCTGTCCTAAGTGCACAGTGTCAAACACAATTACTCAAAAGCAAAAAAGGAACTTCTTAAGAATGAGGCAACTACAAGAATGAGGCTATTACAGATAGTTTCCAGAACCACAAGAAACAATGTTATAATTCAAACCAAAGAAAAGTATTCAGAATCTGCTCAAAAGATCAGGAAAGCCAGACACAACAAGGTTCTACTAGGCCAAGTATATTTGCTGGGTCCTTCACAGTGTTCTCAAGCTAGTCAAAGATACAGGAAGTTTAAAAATACTACCAGGGCACCACCAAGTTGAATTTTTATAGCCCAAGATTTCAATAATTCGTAATAAAAATAGATAAGCCAACAGATTATTTTAAATTTGCAGGAGACCAAGGCAGCAAAGAGCTGCCTCATCTTTCTCAGTGGTAGCAACCCTGAAAACAGTCCTATAGGAGGGGACAATGTAACCACATTTCTTCTTTTAAAAATAAAAACTTTTCAGCACTTTAAAAGAAAGGAAAAAATAATTTTTCTCCTAAAGCCATTATTATATCCAAACGCAACCATTCATTTCTTTGAATAGCCTTTTCACCTGTTTTGCTTTCATAAAAGTAAATGTTCCGTCCAAAGGAAGCATCAACTCCTTTTATAAGATTTTGGTTTAAATCTTTCTGCCTCGCAGAAGAGAGCTACTGCTACGGTATTCAAGTAAAAACATTTTTTTTACATACCTAGTTCAACAAGATGACTATGAAATGTGAGTGCTCTTTTCCATGTTTTTCTTACTTTTTTAAAAAGCAGGGGGAAAAAATCTACAGGTGTTTCTATTATTAGTGATATATAATGTGTGATGCATATATGCAGATGATACCACCCTTATGGCAGAAAGTGAAGAGAAACTAAAGAGCTTCTTGATGAGGGTGAAAGAGGAGAATGAAAAAAACTGGCTTGAAACTCAACATGAAAAATACTAAGAACATGGCATCCTGTCCCATCACTTCATGGCAACTAGAAAGAGGAAAAGTAGGAAAGTAACAGATTTTATTTTCCTGGGTTCCAAAATCACTGTATTCAGTGACTGAAACCAAGAAATTAAAAGACACTCCTTGGAAGGAAAATTACGGCAAACTTAGCGTATTCAAAAGCAGGTATCAGTTTGCCGACAAAGGTCCATATAGTCAAAGCTATGGTTTTTCCAGTAGTCATGAACAGATGTGGGAGCTGGCCCAAAAGGAGGCTGAGTGCCAAAGAACTGATGCTTTGAGTTGTGGTGTAGGAGAAGACTCTGGAGAGTCCCCTTGGACTGCAAGAAGATCAAACCAGTCAATCCTAAAGGACATCAACCCTGAAATTCAATGGAAGGACTGATGCTGAAGTTGAAGCTCCAATACTTGAGCCACCTGATGTGAAAAGCTGGCTTACATCAGGAAAATACCCTGATGCGAGGAAAGATTGAAGGCAAAAAGGTAAATGAGGTGGCAGAGGATGAGAGAGGGTTAGATAGCATCACTGACTCGGTGGACTTGAATTTGAGCAAACTCCAGGAGATAGTATAAAGGACAGGGAAGCCTGGCATGCTGTCGCCCATGGGGTCGCAACGAGTCAAATGAGAGCAACTGAACAACAACTTGTGATGAATCTATGGTTGTATAAATACTGACAAACATTTGTAGTAGAGAAGCCTCCCAAAGGCACTTCCTCTAAATACTATGGCCTCGCGTTACACTTTGGTATTATCTATTCTCTCCAACTCCCCTTCTCACTTTTTCCCTCTCCTCCTCACCTTTCTCCCCCTTGCGCTCTCCTCACTTCTGGGTCTTCCACTCTCTCTTTCATAAACACACACACACTTTAAACATTTTTACCAGGAAGCAATTTTTCTTCCATGATGCTTATAAGTGAAAACATTTGTACAAACAATAGGTTTTCCAACAAATACCAAAAGACACACTCTTCTCGCTAATAAGTCTCTCTTTCTTCTCTCTACCTCTCTCATACAAAAAGATCTGTTATCTATATATGGCACATTCTTATCTTGAGATGTATGCATGTGTGCATGTCAAGTCGCTTCAGTCGTGTTCGACTCTTCGTAACCCTATGGACTGCAGCCTGCCAGGGTCCTCTGTTCATGGGATTCTCCAGGCAAGAATACTAGAGTTGGTTGCCACGCCCTAACTCCAGGAGATCTTCCCAACCCAGGGATAGAACCCACAGATCTTAAGTCTCCCACACACTGGCAGGCAGGTTCTTTACCACTAGCACCACCTGGGAAACCCCTTGAGATGTATACGAAATTACATATTTAGTTTATTTGTGCAAATATACTAAATTCTCATCACAAACTGCTTACCAACACCATCATTTGGGATATACCAGAATTTGAAACTAGAAATCATGAGATCCACTATGCTCTACCATTTCCTTCCCCTTTCATTTTCTTTCCTATCCTATCTCTGCTTTCCTGTCTTCCTCTCTCTTGTATAAACTCTAAGCCCCAAACTGTTACCTGTGTTTTAGCTAAAAGATCCCAAGCAAGTCTTCACTCTCCTCATTTTGGCCCCCTACCCTTCCAGGCTCTATCCCCATCCATCCTTAGATGTCCCTCTCAAATGTCATTTTCAAAGGTCATGAACCTTTCCTGGTGATTTGCTCAACCTGATGTCATCTTTCCCTGCCTGTGAAGTGCAGGGGTCCCTTGCTTGTAACTCTCTTACTGCACTTAAGTAGATTACAGGATGCAATAATATCTGCCCTCTTGGAATTATATTTAATTGTATTTGTGCCATGTAGCCCCTATGAGACCAACCCACAACATGAGTAGAGTGGAGTTGTGTCAAACTCACTTTTGCCTGTAACAAATAATTTATTACATACAAGTATTCTCATCTCTCTCTCTCCCCCGCGCCGCCCCCCACACACACACACCAGTAACTATGTGCGGTGATGGATATGTTAACTGCCTGACTGGTAATTTCACAATGCTTAAGTATTAGAATGGCACATTGTACACTTTAATTATACATATAATTTCTATTCGTCAATCATACTTCAGTAAAAAAACAAAAACAAAAAACAGTTGTGCAGTCCAATACAGTAGCCCACATGTAGCTATTAAGCATTTGAAATATCAGATGTTCTAAGTGAGGTGCACTATAAATGTGTAAAAAACACATGAGATTTCAAAGACTGAGTATGAAAAACAGAAATAATTCATTTTATATATGTATTAAAATGATGATATTTTAGATACCTTGAGTTAAAGAAACCAAAATTAATTTTATCTGTTTCTTTTTCCTTTTTTAAAAATCTAGTTACTAGAAAATTTTAAATTATGTATGTGACTCACGTTGAGGTCTGCATCCTATTTTTACTGGGAAGCACTAAATTAACACAAGAATCAAAGGAGACAAATTGCTACAACAAAAAATGAAGAGGAAAACTTGCCATTCCTTTGGAACTGCAATAGCCCACAACCATTCTACTCTGTGATCATAAAAGAAACCCAGTCATTCTCCGCTCTTCCATAACCTGACTTACAGCTTACTACCTCTGAACAAGAAGTGCAGGCAACCTTAAGTAAACATCACACTGAATTGTTACACCTTCACAGACACTCCATACACTTAGCTTAAACTTAAATTGTCACGGAAAAAGAAGAAAGAAGAAAATATCTTATTTTTCAATCAGAGAGCTTTCTTTTTATTCAAAAGTCAACGTTGCCATGAGAGGCTCTACCCTAGGCAACTGTTCTTTCCTGTTGAGGACTCCAGAATTCCTATCTGTTTTTCTCTTACATGATGGTTAATCATGTAAAAAATGTGGCCAAATATAAAGGTGCCCTTTAGAAACTTCTACTAAACAAGCAGTATTCCACGTTATTATGACTCTGAGGCCTCTTGTGAAAATTTTTAAAGGGTCACAACAGGTTTAAATTAACCCCACAGAAAGAATCTGGCATTTTAAAAGGATCTGATGACTCAAAACATTCTTTTGGGCTCTCCCAGCCTCTTCACTGGAAATGCACACCGGACAGCCACACCAGTTCGTTTTCTTTTACGATAACCCAAGTCAAGTACAAACCTGACATGTGAACGAAAGATAATTACTTCAGGCTCTCTCCTTCTCAGGTGTTTTGTTTTTGTTTATGGGGGGATTTTTGTTTGATTGGGTTTTGCATTTTTGTTTGTTTGTTGTGGGGGGGGGGGGTTGGTTTACTTATCCATTTAAGTGGAAAATAACAGCAAAATAAAAATAGCCAATTTCAAGATAGAAACTACCAGAGTCTCCTCACTGGAACTTAGAAGTCGACTCTTTATACCAGGCTTTACTGGGCCAAGTTGTGCCTAATTCTGCCTGTCTCTACCTCTGAGCAAAACATGACAAAGCTAGACACATTCTAACAACAAAGTCCCCAAAGGTGGCTAAGGGCTAACCAGATGGTCATCCGCCCATCAGCCACTCTAAGTAAAAAATTCTGATACATTAAAGGCAGACTTGGCATGAAGCAGCAAGAAATGGGGGTACAGTTTAAAAAAAATCAAATAGCTGTTAAGGCTAAACACCCTAAATTCTTTGAATAGAGCTGGGTTTCTCAATTTCACACTACTGGTGTTTAGAGCCAGAAAATTCCTTACTTTGGGCAATGTTCTGTGAATTGTAGGATACTTAGCAGCATCTGTGGACTCTCCACCCCCTGGATGCCAGCAGTGACCTCCTTCCCACATACCCATACCACGAGCTGTGACAATCAAAAAGGTCTCCAGACATTGTCAAAGGTCCCTTGGGAGACAAAAAAAGTCCCCAGTCAAGAATCACTGGTAGAGAGCAAAAGCACCTGAAAAGTTGAACCAAATCAGAGGCAACTTTCTCTGTGTGTAGGTAGGTGGGGGCAAGTTGTACTCAAACAGCTGGTCTTGCACACCTGGTAAGAAGTACTTCTGAGAAAGCCTCTGATATGACCAAACATGGGGAGGGGTCACAATTTAATGATGTTCACCAGGGATCGGAACGGGCCAGGCTTCAGACACAAGGTTCTTCAACTAGAGTGGAAGTAAAGATTCCTGCCTTAGTAATTACTTTAATTGGTAAACATTTTTATTAGATAAACCAACAATGATTATTCAGAAGACATGATGTTCTAATTCCTAAACTCAGATGGTTACTGTCTTAATATGGTTTTAAATAAAAATAAGATACGACAGGACTGGAAAAGGTCAGTTTTCACTCCAATCCCAAAGAAAGGCAATGCTAAAGAATGCTCAAACTACCACACAATTGCACTCATCTCACATGCCAGTAAAGTAATGCTCAAAATTCTCCAAGCCAGGCTTCAGCAATACATGAACCATGAACTCCCTGATGTTCAAGCTGGTTTTAGAAAAGGCAGAGGAACCAGAGATCAAATTGCNGATTAGTGGCTGCCTGGGGCTTGGAGAAAGGGGTAGAAAGAAGAAAGCGAAGTGACTGCTAATGGGTATAGGGTTATTTTTGAGGTGATAAAAATGTTCTAAAATTAGACTGTTGGTGATAGTTACACAAATCTGTGACTACACTAAATACTAGTGAATTGTATGGGTAAACTATATGGTATGCATATCACAGTCAACCCACAGTATCCTCAGGGAATTGGTTTTTGGACACAAACCCCATCTACCTACCAAAATCCATGTGTGCTCAAATTCCTTATACAAAATGGCATAGCATTTGCATATAACCTATGCACCTCCTCCCTTATACTTTAAATCATCTCTAGATCACTTATAATAAAATGTAAATGGCTATATGAATAGTTGTAAATACAATATAAGTGTTATGTAAACAGTTGCCAGCATGCAAATTCAAGTTTTGCTTTTTGGAGCTTTCTAGAATTTTTTCTTTTTCCTGGATATTTTCAAACCACACTTGGTTGAATCTGCAGTTTTGGAAGGAACCTCAGGTTTATCTCAATAAACTGTTTATCTCAATAAAGCTGTTTCAGAAAAAGAAAAAGATGAGACTTCCCTGGGGGAGCAATTGATAGGAATCCACCTGCCAACGCAGGGAACACAGGTTTGATTCCTGGTCCAGGAAGATTACACATGCCGTGGGGCAACTAAGCCCCTGCTCCACAACTACTGAACCTGAGCTCTAGGGCCCAAAAGCCACAGCTACTAAGCCAATCACCCTAGAGCCTTTGCTCCACAACAAGAGAAGCGATCACAGTAAGAAGCCCATGTCCCACTCTCCACAACTAAAGAAAGCCCATGCACAGCAACGGAGACCCAGCATAGCCAAAATAAATAAAGTAAAATGAAAAGACAGTGGTGAAATATGTATTCAAAACTGAACCATATTCAGTAGAAAAAAATGGAGATGATGGTTATATAAATTGCTAGTATTAGGGAATGCAATTTGAATTTTCTACTTTTGCAACTTTAAATCTAAAATTATTTTAAGTTGTTTTGGTTTTTGTTCTTTTTGTTTTTAATGGAAACATTAACACATCATAAAGTAGAGGGTACCACAGCTAGAGGCAAGAGGGCTTGCCTCCTAACACCTATAACTTCCCTTACCTAAATAATAATGATAACAATCCTCATCTTCCTCACTCTCTCACATGCCATGAAGACCAAATGAAACGTGATGTAAGGGAAGAGAACCAGGACAACAGCAGAGATGACCACTGGAACAGACTCCAATAGATGAGTTAACTGTGACTCAAAAGGGTTATGCTCTTGCTAAGGGTCATGCACAGGGCAAAAACAGCAAACTTCCAAAGCCTGTTCTCTTCCACTACCCCGGACTCCTTCTATGAACATAAGGAATCTTTGTACTGGCATTAGTCAGCAGTTAACCTGGATTCCTTCTGCCAGGAAGATGGGAGGGTAAGAAGGGCACTAGAGAAATGTACACATTAAGTCATAAACCATGATCCTCCAAAATGCAGAGAAGCTAAGCACAAGCACTTTTTCCTCAAACTACAAGCAAAATGTTCTGGTTCAACTTCCAATATTAAAAAAAAAAGTCAGTGGTTCCCCAAATGGGTAGTCTTTTGTAGCAGAAGACAATGACCTAATATGCCAGTAGCACTGCTTTATATTCTTTGCATTTCAGTCTGGTTGCTCAATAAGCACTGAACTAACCAAGAGACATACTACTAACTGGCTAAGTCAATTTCTTGATGTGACTTGAAAAAAGGCAAATTAACATAAATTACTTATAGCTGTGGATAGGACAGAATTAGCCCTTACCCCCCAAAATGGGAGATCAATTTAAAAATAAATTCAGGATGATTTGTAAGACCCATGAGCCCATATAAACAGTCACCTGCCCAACCAAAAGCTTGAAGAACATAACAATAAAATGTTTGATATTGTAACCATCTCTGGAGCTGAGAGTAGGGGTGATTATTTTTATGTCCTTCTATAATGTTCATTTGTATTTTCTATAATGATATATGTGTGACTTATATAACTGAAAAAGTTGCCTTTTTTGTTGTTTTTTACTTTTCAGAAGAAGACCAAAAAACACATTCAACTATTCATATAGGAATAATCTGTATATTTGGAAGGTGGTGGAGGGGTAGATTTGGAAAAACTTACCTCAAGGCTTCTAGCTGGAATCATTACATAAAAATAATCTTTATCAACTGTATATTTCATGAGACAATATTCAATCAATAGTTCTTTGATTTTAATGGCTATTAAAACATTACTCATCGTATATTAAATTATAACGAAAATGAAGCAACGGTGGCAAAAGAACTCTAAACACTAAAAAAGAACATTCATCAAATTTAAGACTGTGACTAATCCTAAATCATTTTTCCTAAATAAAAGATAAAACAGTACCACCGTATTTTTGTTGTATGAAATTGATAAAAATATCAGAAGAAACAGGCTGAACATAAACAGTTAACTAGGTACTATGGAGAACATAAAAATCTAAGATTATTCCTACTTTCAAGGAACTGAAAATATTAATAAGAGAAATGGGCTATTTTTTGCATTAAAACACTGTACATTATGCAGTGAGTGTAAAATCTGCAAAGCTCTATGTGGGAGCCCTAAAAAGTATGCTAGTAAGGCAGTCCAGTATATGGGAATGGTCCAATGACCAATACATACCACATACCAAGAATTACATACTCAAGGCACTTGGGCAAGATGGCAGAGTAGGAAGATCCTGATTTCACCTCCTCTCACAGGCACACCAAAATTACAACTATTTACAGAGCAACTATGATGAGAAAGACCAGAATCTAGCGGAAAAGATCATCTACAACTGACAGTGCAAATAAGAAGAAGGGGCAAAGTTGCAGTATAGCCAAAACCCATCTAGTCAGAACCCATACCCCTGAGTGGGCAACACACAAGCAGGAGGATAAGTACAATTCCAGAGGTTCTCCACGCGAAGCAACAGGTCTGAGTTCCCACATCAGGCTCCCCCCAGCCTCAGGGATCCTGCACCAGGTAGACAAGCCTCCAGAATGTTTGGCTTTGAATACCAGCAGGGCTTACTTTCCTGAAACCCAGAGAGCAACGGGAAACAGGGACTCCACTTTTCAAGAGCACAAACAAAAACCTCACACACTCTGAACACAAGGCAGAGGCAGTAATATGAAAGCAGACTGGGTCAAACCCACCTGTTGATCTTGGAGAACCTCCCAGGGACACAGGAGGCAACTGGAGTCCCCCTGGGGACATAAGACACTGGCGGCAGGCATCACTTAGCTCATTCTCCTGTGTGGACACTGGTGCTGGCCAGCAACATTTGGAATCCTCCCTCTAGCTTAGTAGCACTGGGGACCTAGCCCCGCCTACCAGGCTATCTGCACCAGTATTGACCCAAGCAATTGGATGGGCAGGGATGCGGCCCCACCCACCAGTAGGTAGGCTGCCTTAAATCCCCCTGAAACCATACCCCTGAACATGGGCGCTGTTCACCAGAGGGCCCAGGACTCAGCTCACACACCAGTGAACCAGGCATCAGCCTCAAATCCCACTGGGCCTCAGCCCCACCCATCAGTAATATACCAATTCTGCAACCGCCAGGTCTTATAGTCAGAGACTCCAGGACCTGGCTCAGCCTACCAGAAGGCCAGCATTAGACCAGGGACCAACCTCACATATCAGTGGGCAGGCACAAGCCCAAGACCACCACAGCCCCACAGCCTGCCTTACCAGGACCCATCCAACATGCCAGTGGGCTGGCAAAAACCCTAGGACCCCCAGAGCCCTGATCTTGCCCACCACTAGGCCAACACCAGCTCTGGGAAACCTTGGGTCCATCAGCCAGCGGCCACAGCCACTAGTGGGTTAACACCAGCTAACATCAGCTTCAGGACCCTTAGGGTCCTGCAGCCAGGGATCTTGGAACCTGGACCCACCTACCAGCGGGCAAACACTAGCTCTGAAATATCTTAAACTCCTCAGCCAGTCACCCCAGGATCCTGCATACTCACCAAAAGGCGAGCACTAGCGTTGGAACACCCAGAAACCTGCAGTCACCCATGACAGGAACTGGCCCACCCACCAGCAGGCCAACACTGGATTCAGGAACCCTGATCCTATAACCCCTCATCCCAGAATCCAGCTCTGCCTTCCAGTGAGCCCGCACTAGTTGTAGGAACCCCTGGGGTTCCATAGCAAGCTACTTTGTGACCTGGTCCCACCCACCAACCAATGGCCATCAAGGCTCCACATAAGGTAAGGCCTGGCAACCAACCAGGCTGGGGAGCCAGTCATGCCTACCAGATGGCCCACAGTAGTCAGCCCACCACAAAAGAAGGACCCATGCAGCCTACACAGGGGATACTCCTAAAGCAAACAGCCCTGGTAACCAGAGAGAAGTGAGTTGCTGACATGCACAGGACATCTCTTACCACTTCTCCAAGGTCAGGAGACATAATCAACCTATCAGATACATAGAAATAAAAACAGCAAATCAGACAAAATGAGGTGACAGAGAAACATGTTGCACATGAAGAAACAAGATAAACCCCCCAAAGAACTAATTAAAAAGTGGAGACAGGCAATCTACACAGTAGAGAGTTCAAGGCAATGATGGTAAAGATAATCAAAGAACCCTGGAGAAGAATGGATGAACAGAGTGAGAGGTTAGAAGTTTTTAACAAATAGTTAGAAAATATAAAGAAGAACCAAAAATAGATGAAGAATACAATAAATGAATTTTTATTAAAAAAAAAAAACTAGACAGAATCAACAGTAGATTAAATGATACAGAGAAATGAACCAGCAAGCTGGAAGGAAGATAAAGAGTAGTGGAACTCACTGAAGCCGAACAATGACAAAAGAGAATAAAAAGAAATGAGAACAGTTTTAAGAGACCTCTGAGACAACATCAAGGGTACCAACACTCACATTACAGGGGTCCCAGAAGGAAAAGAGAGAAAGGGACTGAAAATATATCCTTACTTGAAGACACAATACCTGAAAACTTCCCTAACCTGGATAGAAAACAGACAGAATGCCCCAAAATGGATCGATGTAAAGAAGACCACACCAAGATACACTGTAATTTAAAAAGCAAAAATTAAAGATAAAGAAAATAATAAAAAGCAGCAAGAGAAAAGCAATAAGTTACATACAAGGGAACTCCCAAAGGCTATTGGCTGACTTCTCAGCAGAAATATTGCAGGTCAGAGGGAGTGGCATGATATATGCAAAATGCTGAAAGGGAAAAATTTATAACCAAGAAATTTCATTCAAATTTGACGGAGAGATCAAAAGTTTTACAGATAAGCAAAAGCTGAAAGAGTTCAGCACCACCAAACCAGCTTTACAAGAAATGTTAAAGGGAGGTCTCTAAGCAAAAACAAAAGGCCACAACTAGAAACATGAAAGGTACAAAAGGAAAAAGTTCACTGGTAATGGCAAAAACACAGTAACTGTAGTAAATCAACCACATACAAAGTTAGGAGGAAGATTAAAATACAAAAGTAGTGTGAAAGCACAGAAGACCCTGAATAGCCAAGCAATCCTGAGAAAGAACAGAGCTGAAGGTATCACATTACTTGACTTCAGACTATACTATACAAAGTTACAGTAATCAAAACAGTATGATACTGGCCCAGAAACACACACATAGATCAAGAGAACAGAACAAACAGCCCAGAAATAAACCCACTCATTTATGGTCAATATACGACAAAGAAGGCAAGATTATGCAACAGGGAAAACTCTTTAATAAGTACTGCTGGGAAAACTGAACAGCTACATGTAAAATAATGAAATTAGAATATTTTCTCATACCAGATACAAAAATAAACTCAGAACAGATTAAACATCTAAAATGTAAGACTAGAATTCATAAAACTAGAAGAAAACATAGGAAGAATACTCTGATATAAAACATAGTAATATCTTTTTGGATCTGTCTCCTAAGGCAAAGGAAACAAAAGCCAAAATAAACAAACGAGACCTCGTTAAACTTAAAAGGTTTTGCAAAGCAAAGGAAACCATCAACAAATCAAAAAGATGACCTATGGAATGGAGAAAGTATTTGCAAATGATATGACAATCATAGTCTCTGTCCTCTTAGGTATTAAATAATGAACCGGTGAGACCTGCATGAGGGCTCTGAAAGCCCTTATTAAAAGCAGAATGCAAGGAAAAAATATTGGGAAAACCCCAATACAACTCAAACAAGCAAACAAAAAGATTCTACTTAACTAAGAAGGGCATTGCCCTGTTTTTAAAAGCAAAACAAAACAGGAAAACTCTTTGAAGTTCTGATTTAGCATGCAATACCAAAGTCACATGCCAGGATCCTGAGTCCAAACTTGGAATACAAGTTCCTTACTAGGAAATGAAATCTGGGTAAAAAGCACAGGAGTTTAAGTTATTTCCAATTTTTTCTTCCAAATAAAACTCAACTATAGGTATAGATTATTCCTATCACATTACCTACCTTACTACTTGTAAGACTTGGACACACTGTATAGATTATAAACTTCAAAGTTCTGATTTATCCAAACAGCTCATGTGTTTTCTTGGCAAGTAGAATTTTTCTTGGCAATCAATCAAAAGAACCCTATCCAAGAAGTCAATCAGGTAATTCTTGCAAACTATTTACTCAGCGTATTAAGATGACTGAGGGAATGAAATACAAAACACACAACTTACTGTCTAATTAAGAAGAGCAAACCAACACCCATGAAAAGCAACAACAACCGGAGAGCTTTGCCTGTATTAGTCACATGTTATCCCCAGGACATAGTATAAAACACATGCTCAATAAATGCAGTTAAACAGATGCTGTTTTAGTCATCTTGGTCACTCCAGCACCTAGCACGTTCCCAGGAGAAGGTCCATTAAATGAATGAATGACAGGGTGCTGCTGCTGCTGCTAAGTCACTTCAGTCGCAGTACACATAAATATGTCTTGCACGACTTAGGATAAGAAGACAGAGATCACTGAGGACTAATCAAGAAATATTTCAAGACAAAGTCTTGAACCATGAAATCTCAGAACTAGAAGAGATCTTATTATAGCATTAGCAGGATTACATAATCTGGTTACTCCCAAGGAAGTTTCTAAAGAAGCCAAAAGCAGCTTTACACCCCGCTAAGGTTAAAAAGATAATTAAACTCAGTACTAACTACTTTAGAATTGAGGAAATCCACATAAACGGTGGGGATTACAGAACCCTAATAATAACCACCCATCTACTCAAGTATTCTTCCCACTCACTCCCCCAACTCCTTCCCCACACTCAAAAGACTAGGCAAGGGAGGCTGGGTCCATGGAGCTGGCGTGTCTCCAAACAGTCTCTGTCAAAGTCTGGAGGAGTATCTTTGGCTGAGAATTTAATTCCTCACATCCTTTTACACCAGCTTTACAATCATTCTATAACTTGGTTCATAAAAGCTGAGAATCAACAGTCTATATCCCCTCTTACACTTTACAGAGTTCCCCAGAGAAACTCGTCCCTCCACAGGCAACATTTACTGACCACCTTAAGCTACCCTGCTGCACTTGGCAGAAACTCAGCTGGGAGCATAGAGGACATACCCCCTGCTTCCCAAGGGATCACTGGGTGGGACAGAAAAGTATCACAAAGTACAAAACTCTGTGGGAATATCATGACAGACATAAAAAAGTATATGCTCTAGAAGTCTGAAAGAAGAAATTACAATTTTGAATAAAGTCTGGTAAGGTTTTCAAGAAAAGGTAATGTTTCATTCATTTATTTATTCAACAATTATTTACTATGTATGTACTGTGTACCAGGCACTGCATGGGCACAACAATGAACATTTGCCATAGATCTTGAAAGACTAGTAGGGAGTTTACTAAATAAAGAGGAATATGGGATGGAGAAAGATTTCTCAGTCAAAAAAAAAGCACACAGTTATGAAGTAGGAAAAGGGTATGACAGATTGAGACGCAGGTGAGAATATTCAGCATAGATTTAAACACTGATGAGGTATTCAGCATATCCAGAAAGATGTGTGCTAAAGAACAGAGGACCAACTTTGAATAAATGTCTTAAATATTTAGACTTTATCCTTTATGGACAATAATAAACAGACATTTGTGAAGAGGGAAGTTACATGATCACCATGGAGTTTTTAGAAAAAGATCTCTTTTGTGGAGGACAGACTGGTGTAGGCAGAGCAAACAGACAGTGACTTGCCCACTGTCAACCAGTTCATTACTGGTAAAATGGACTAAAAGCCAGGTTCTCTTGTTCCTATCCCAACAAGCTTGGGATTATAAAGCAGGAAGAAAAGCACAAGCAGTGAAAGAGAAAAACAAATAAGTGGGACTTCATCAAGATAAAAATACTTTTCTGCTTCAAAGGACACCATCAAAAAAGTGAAAGAACCCACAGTACAGGAGAAAATATTTGATAAGAAACTTGTGCTCAGAATATTACATCAATATTACAAAAATAGGCAAATGATTTGAACAAAAATGTCTCCAAAGATGATATACTAATGACCAATAAGCACATGAAAAGACGCTCAACATCACAAGCCATCAGAAAAATGCCTATCACACCCAACAGGATGGCCCTAATTAAAAAGATAAAGAATAACAAGTGTTGGCAAGGATATAGAAAAATTGGATCCCTTATACATTACTAACAGAAATGCAAAAATGGCACACCCCTGTGAAGAAGTTTGGCGTCTCCTCAAAAATTAAACACAGAATTACTACTACACCTAAAGTATTTACCCAAGAAAACTTGAGAACATGTCCTCACAAAAACATAACATTATCCATAAAAGCCAAAAAATGGGAACAACTCAAATGTTCATCAAGTGACAAGTGGATAAGTAAAATGTGCTACAATGGAATATGATTGACCACAGAAAGGAATGAAGCAATGATACATGTCACAACATCATGAACTTTGGAAACCTGCTAAGTGAAAGAAGTCAGTCACAAAGGACCACATAATGATTCCACTTACATGAATAGAAAAGGCAAGCCTATGCACAGAAAATGGATTACGGTTGCCAAGGATTAGGGGTGGCAGGGATGGGGGCAAGGAGAATGAGTAACTGATAACAGGCACAGATTCTTTTAGGAGGAATAAAAATTTCCAAAATTAGAGGGTGGCAATGGTTGCACAACTCTGTGAATATACTAAACACTGAATTGAACACTGTAAATGGAAGAATTGTACAATACATAAATTATATCTCAAAAAAAGTGCTTGAAAAAAGCAGTAAGAAAGAGGTTGGATATTTTAAGCCAAGGGAAGAAGAAAAAAGATGGGGAAGCAAGAAGCACCAGAGCATGGTCAATGAACTTTCAAAGACCCCAAGAAAAGAATTTGGGGCCTACAAGGTCTGGAAGAAGAGTAACGAAGGCCTGCCTGCTGAGCCCCTTGGTCCTCACATTCCAAATGCCCTATTTGTTAATTATCTTGCTCCTGGATTGATCCAAGGAGGGCAGTGCGAGTGTCTTCCAGAAGCCATAGGATAAACATGGCACATCTCCCTGGAACCATAAACTTTACTAAAAACACCGATTTTGAAAATTAAAAGAAGCGAAGATCCTATGCAATGCAAAAAATCTCTGAATTTTTTAAAGTAAAAAACAAAACTTCAAAGAAATTGCAGGATTGTGGCAAGGGTAATTCTCTTATGGCTAGGTACCTAAGTGGACATACTCGAGCATGATCCTTACACCATGAAGTCTCATGCCAATAGGAGAGCCTTAGTTTGTACCATCCCTCCTAGTAGAGGCCTTGCTTGAGTGGCTCCTAAGTGTCTTTGGAATCCAATGCAACTGCCAGATTGAAGCCTGCAAGTCCTTACTCCACTCCCTGCCTTCCCACCCCTGCCCCCTACACACCCCTCACACACCAGTGTCCTCCTCCTGCTCTGTAGCTCTGTCCCATCATGCGTGTGTTCTCTCTTCACACAACCTCACACTCCTCTCTTCAGAGCCACTTTGCACACATCAAAAGCCCTGCCCGTTCCTTGCTAAACCACTGGCTACCCACTCCAGCCACAAGCCTTGTGAATGCTGTTGACACCCACTGCCCTCTCCCTGTCGCCCCTCACCCTGTCCCTCTCACAGACTAACTGCACATATTCAGTATTTTCATAGGGCCCTAAATGTCACAAAAGACTATAGCCTGCTGCCCATTTCTAAACCGTTCTGATACCATCACTTGTCTAGATACTTGAGAAAGTATGCCTTCTCTATAAAGTAGCTAGTACTTGATGAGTATATATTATGTGCCTTTTCTAGTATTTCTGGAGAAGGCAATGGCAACCCACTCCAGTGCTCTTGCCTGGAAAATCCCATGGATGGAAGAGCCTGGTAGGCTACAGTCCATGGGGTCTCAAAGAGTCAGACACAACTGAGCGACTTCACCTCACCTCTTTCTAGTATTAAGTCTTCTGCATATATTAACTTCATTTAATTCCTTACAACGAGTCTAAAATACAAGTTCTATGTGCACCCTCCTTTTTATCGCAAAGGAAACCGAGATGTAGATTATTAAGATTAGTGATCTTAATCACTTAAGATCACTCCAACGTGTGTGTGTGTGCTAAGTCGCTTCAGTTGTGTCCAACTCTGCGACCCTATGAACTGTATCCCATCAGGCTCCTCTGTCCGTGGGGATTCTCCAGGCAAGAGTACTGGAGTGGGGTGCCACTGCCTTCTCCAATTATTAAGATAAGTGACCTTAAGGTCACTCCAACGTGTGCGTGTGTGCTAAGTCGCTTCAGTTGTATCCGACTCTGTGCCCTACGGACTGTAGCTCATCAGGCTCCTCTGTCCGTGGGGATTCTCCGGGCAAGAGCACTGGAGTGGGCTGCCATGCCCTCCTCCAGGAAATCCTTCCGACCCAGGGACTGAACACGTCTCTTAGGTCTCCTGCGTTGGCAGGTGGGTTCTTTACCATTAGCGCCACCTGGGAAGCCCAAGATCACCCCAACAGTAAATGGCAAAAACTAGACTAAAACTGTAGCCTGTCTCTACAGTGCATGTTCTTAATCCTGGCCATTCCATCGTAAGAAGCCACAGTGAAGAAAAGGCCCCAATCCCTGCTGCCATTATGAGCACTCTCTTTCCACTAAATTATTTAAAACCCCATCTTGTTTTGCTTGCCAGCTTCCTAACTCAATCAGCTTTGGGGCAAAAGAAATTAATATGTATCCACCCACCTTCTAGGATGGGAGATGATTCCACAGAGGATTACCTGAATGGCCAGAAAGAAGGAAGGTAAAGCAGCGAAACCTCCTGTCTCAACTTCTCCTCTTCCACATTCCCATTGAAGATCGTGATTACAATCAAATGCAAGTCAGTCCATACCTGCACACTTTCAGGTCTTCATAAATTAAGAACACTCTATATAAAAATCAATGATATTTTCAAATCAAAGCTTTCAGGAAATTTATGAGTCCTCAGGTTCTTTAAGTCAGCCTTCAAATCCTGAGTCAAATAACTCTCACAAAGACTTCGCTGCTTACCATTCTTAGCTTATTCTGTAGCCCTGTTGTGAATGGTAAACATTTCCATTAGGGCTGCTCGCACAGCTCATTATGTCTCAGTTATATATTAGTGTATCATACGCACTATAATTTAAGAATCATATAATTGTCTTTATTTTTAAGTATTCTGTAATTCAGAATACCCTTCCTCCTACTCAGCCCCGTCCCATCTCATTATTCCAAATTAGAGGTTTGACTCTATGTTACAAACAAATACCTGCAGATGGTAAACTCCTGTGGACTAACAGAACTCAGATTCAAAGCCTAGACGTGGCTACAGGAAAGCCATTTGAGAGACAAATTACACTTGAAGGACAGCAACCCTATGCCTGGGTCAGCTAAAGTGCAGGGGAAGTGTGGCTCAGTAGGACCTGAATTTGGTACACAGGCCTAACAGAAAGGGGCTTGGGAACAGAAGGAATTACCGGCATGCAAGAAGGGATTACCTGGACAAGGAGGTGGCAACCCACCCCAACATTCTTGCCTGGGAAATCCCATGGACTGGGGAGGCCAGGACATGGGGTCACAAAGAGTGGGACACAACTGAGCACACACAAACGGCTCTCTATACATTTCTACTGGACTTTTCAGGTTGCTCAGACTCCTTAGGTCCAAAACACAATACAACTCTCCCCAAACCTCTTTCTTGTTTTGTATCCCTCCCAGCTTGGGACTTTAGAATTACCCTAGACTTCTTTCTCATTCTCTGCATCCTGGGAGTCTTCAAAATCTGTTATGTCTCTTGCGAAGAATTTATGGACCCTATTTCATTCTCCTGCTTGATTTTCTTAATAAAAATATCATGTTGATTTTTTGCCATTTTATTTCCCAGGTTTAAATGTACTGTTTGCAGAAGTAGTACTTTCTTTAGACAATATGAACATATAAAGAAGGTAGTCATTCATCCCACCAGCAAATGATAGTTTATATTATTTTAATGTATTACTTGTATTTGAAAAAACAACTTATATATTCTTGGGAACAAAAGTATGGAACTGCTATTTCTTGATTTGTTTTGTCACTTAAGTAGGAGCATTTTTCTTGTCATTAACAATTCTCAGGAAGTACTGTCATTCTCTGTGAGGCCCTCTTAAGTTTTTGACAAATAACTCTGACAATTATCTTTGGAAAAAAAAAAAAGGTATTAACACCACAACAGCTGAACCTCCTCGTTTAGCCTAGAGAGTTTGCTGTTTGCCACCTTCTGCCAAAAAAAAAAATGAATGAATGAATATTTATGCATTTACATAAACCATCAGGATAAAAGAGAATGATTATCTTCCTGAGTCCATACAGGTATTTATAAAGAAAAATGATCCAAAAATCATTATATTTAGATTGTTTAAAATTTCTTAAGGGAAACTGAATGACTACTTCATTAAATATCATTACATATCATTACACTGGTCCAGCTGAGCATCAGGCAAGGGAAGGAGAGAGGCTGCTTCCAGCCCAGAAACAACGGGACACAGATGACACTAGATCTAGTGAAAGCCATCAACAAGGCCCAGTGATGAATATCACCTAATGGTCATTCCACTGAGGCTCGGGGAGCATACACCCTGCTCCTGGCCCTGTTCCAGTCATTGGGAATAAACACTCAATCTTGGCCTTCAAGGAGTTTACATTCTACCTGGAGGAGAGAGGAAATAAACACACGTCAGGTGATGATAAGAGCTGGGGAGTAAAATAATGCCAGCTGGAGATTGGTAGGAAAGAATGCTAGTTTATGTGGGGATATCGGTGAAGGCCTCTCTGCAAAGAGGACATAAATAGAGATCTAACAGAAGTGAAGAGAGTAGCCGTGCAGAATATCTGGCAGAAAAAGAGCAAAGATAAAGCCCTGAGACAGGAACAAGTTTAGTGCATCTGAGAAACAGCCAGAAGGGCAGTGGAGCTGGACAGGGTGAGTGAGAAGAGTGGGGTAAGAAGAGGTCAGAGAAAGGGCTACATCATGCAGTCTTACAGCCACAGTAGGAAGTTTAAATTTTGTTCTGAAAGAGATGAGAAATGAATAGAAGGTTTTAAACATGATTTGACTCTTATTTCGAAAAGTCTGCTCTGGCTGTTGTGCAGAACATAGGGGCAAAAGTGGAACCAGGGGGCCTGTTAAGAGACAGAAGGTGACTGTGGTCTGGACTCGGAGGCAGGACCAGAAGTGGTGGTAGATTCCACATGTATTTCAAAAGAGAGACAATATCCACTGAACCAAGACCTGAAAGTCCTCGGATTATCTTTCACAGACTGCAAAAATGGCCACAAATTCTTCTCCTCCTCGTATTCATGACACTGCAATACAACGTTAGAGCTCCTCCCACAAAGGGGTGGAGTCTTTCTCCACCCTTAGGATTTCAGCTTGCTTGTAACTTGCTTTGACCAATAAGACAACAACAAAAATAACGCAAGAGATTTGAAANTTCTCCTCCTCGTATTCATGAAACTGCAATACAACGTTAGAGCTCCTCCCACAAAGGGGTGGAGTCTTTCTCCACCCTTAGGATTTCAGCTTGCTTGTAACTTGCTTTGACCAATAAGACAACAACAAAAATAACGCAAGAGATTTGAAAAGTACTGAAGCATTAATGATTGCCCTTTCTCACTGCTTCACAGCACCCCACAATCCACCACATAAAGAAAACTGACTAACCTGCTACATGGTGAGAGTCAACACAGCCCAGACACCCCTGCAGCCACAGCCAGTCAACAGTCAGCCAACAATCAGATACGTGAATGACAGTATTACGCACCAGCTGACTGCAGGTGCAAGAGTAAGCCCAGCAGAGGCCAGGACCATCATGTAGCTGAACCTGACCCCAGCTTACAGAATGGTGAGCTAACTAAATGGCTGTTTTAAGCCACCAAGTTTTGGAATCATTTGTTAAACAGCAAAAGCTAATTGAATACCTTTTGATCCCCCAAATCAAAAGCAAAGCAAGCTCTCCTGGTTTCTCTAATGGCAATACACGAAAAGAAAGTTCCAATTGTAAAGTAAATTGATACAAAATGGGTATGATGTTGATGAGTGATAAGCTGATTAAAAAGCAGAGAGCAGAAGTCACAAATTACTGTGTAGCTCATTAAAGTGTGGTGTATGAGATTCAGGGAGCTGAGTTCTCTGTGAAATAAAATCACCAAGATAAGCATCTCAGAAAACCGTGAGAATAAAAGATTTCATACCAATAGACTTTTTCTTTGCAATGTCCTACACACCATTTCTGAAAATTACAAAGTACTTTACCTCCCTTCTAAACATTAATAATGATACTTTTTCAAGGTGGTCTAGACAGATGAATAATTAAAACTCTTTCCTTATAGAAAAGAAACCAATTATAATAAAGAGATCACAACTTGAGATCACTCTTCCTTGACTGATAAAGACAAATGGGTAGATAGAAGGTGGAAGGATAGAAGGACAGACATACATACATACAAATAATACTTCGACTATTAACTGCTTTCAGTAGAAGCATTTATGCTATACGGATAAACACCTATACATGTTTTCTCATGTTACAACTAACTATATAAAGGCTTAATCTAACGATCACCAATGTTAAACGGATCATTTTATTCCCACTTGCTTACTTTCATTAGTTTGAAAATGCCAAGGTAGAAAGTGAAACCCTCTTATTTCCCCAAAGATAATCACTGTTAACAATCCACTCTGCCTCACAAAATATTTTTTTTAATCTGAAAACCTAAGGATTTAATGGGAGGGGGCAAATTACCTTTTTTGGAACTGAAACAGAAACTGTTTGGATGGTTAAAGGAAAGCACTTGCCAGAGTTTATGGGCTTAGTTTATATTTGACGTTTGGAAATGTGTCTCCGGGAAGAAAGGAAATTCCTGGGGACAGATTCTGATTACCTCTGTTTCTGAAGCTATGCTCACCAAAGAAAGGCCTCTCAGGGTCACAGGCTGGTCTATTCAGAATATACACTGCATCTCCTTTCACGTATAAAGAACAAGGACAGACAGACTGAGTCTTATCAAAGTATGCACAGAAAAATGAAGAGTCCAGAAAATAAAGTTTCTAGTAAAAGAAATTGTTCCCAAATACTGTACAGATTTTCAAAAATATGAACCACTCAGTGTGCTTCTCATGTTACTCAAAAATTCAGCAAGCCACATCAACTCTTTTCACCTCTTAGTTATACTCCCTAATGAAGGGACAGAAACATGGAAAACCTAAAATTCACTTCTTCCTGAGTTATTAAAAATATACTGATGTTAGGGCGTGGGAGGCGGGGAGCAGAAGCAGGGAGGGCTTCCTGCAGAAACCAACAGAAACTTTTCCTTTTAATTATGTTAGCTTAAGGCTAGAATTACAATAAGCTTTTTAGATTTCCTGAACACACACCAAACAAATGACAGACTGGGTGAAGAAAAAAAGTCCATTAAAGAGAAAAGAGAAACTACACAGAGGACCAGAGTAGTAACTTTTACAGCACTTCTCATTAATCACAAATGAGCCAGAACCAGTGCATCTGAGATGACATAAAAACCTACAAGAAAAGTGGGCCAACGGAGAGAAAAGACGACAACATACACACTCTCTCCTGCAGCTCCCTCTTTCACTCACACAGCCCCCACATATCCACCCAAAGGAGACTATACAAATGTGACGCTTTTCAGGCCCTAGATGCTAACCCAGTGAAAACTTCTCTATGGTGTATTTTAAGGAGGGCAGTAAAGTGCCGGGTTAGTGTCAGCAGCAACTGCTGTGAACCAGCAAGTCTGTTTGGTCTACACTTAAGATGTGACAGGAAACTGAGGTGGTTTTATTGTCAAGAAGGTACTAAAATTCATTTAATGTTTGCATACTCTCTCTGCTTTGCAAAGATGATTAAATAAATAGTACCCAATGAAGATCCCACAAAATTTTGATATCTGAACCATCAACATATTCATTCACTCTATAAACACTCGCGCTATGTCTCCAACACACCAGACACAGACAACTCTAAATCACAGCTGAAGAGACTGAAGATAAAACCAGAAGAGCAAGCCTTTCAAAGCACTTGGCAACTTTAGATAATCCTTTCAGAGACTGCACTCTATCCAAAGCAGCACCTTTTCACCTAACCAGGGCAAGCATAGTCATAAACATCTGTCTTTAAAGCAATGTTCAGTTTATTAAACAACTACGTTACATAAAAGTCTCTTCATTTAAAATACATATGTACATTGGTTTAAAAGAATATTTAAGAAACAAATCAGAAAAGAAAAAGGAATGAGTCAGCACTCCTTTACATACATAAAGAATACCTTTCCTATCTGAAGGATGGCTTCAACTCAACAGGTACTCAATCAACAGGGACAATGTGAAGGGACACTATCCTAGACAGTGGGAATATAATCATAAATGGACATGGTCCCTGACCCAAAGACGGAAACACCATGACAAGGGTCAATCAGCAAGTATCTGCCATGCGTGAGGTACTGGTCAAGACATATCATAGACATGGACGCTCAAACTAATCCTACAAGGCAGATTATTATCAACACTTTACAAATGAGTACACTGAGGCTCTGAGTCTAGTCAAGGCTATGGTTTTTCCAGTGGTCATGTATGGATATGAGAGTTGGACTATAAAGAAAGCTGAGCACCAAAGAATTGATGCTTTTGAACTGTGGTGTTGGAGAAGACTCTTGAGAGTCCCTTGGACTGCAAGGAGATCCAACCAGTCCACCCTAAAGGAGATCAGTCCTGGGTGTTCATTGGAAGGAATGATGCTAAAGCTGAAACTCCAATACTTTGGCCACCTCATGGGAAGAGTTGACTCATTGGAAAAGGCTCTGATGCTGGGAGGGATTGGGGGCAGGAGGAGAAGGGGACGACCGAGGATGAGATGGCTGGATGGCATCACTGACTCGATGGACATGAGTTTGAGTGAACTCCGGGAGTTGGTGATGGACAGGGAGGCATGGTGTGCTGCGATTCG
>SJYV01044888.1:28344-84084 GCA_006410875.1 Neotragus pygmaeus | reverse complement strand
AGGGGACGACCGAGGATGAGATGGCTGGATGGCATCACTGACTCGATGGACATGAGTTTGAGTGAACTCCAGGAGTTGGTGATGGACAGGGAGGCATGGTGTGCTG
This sequence comes from Neotragus pygmaeus, assembly GCA_006410875.1. NCBI lineage: Eukaryota > Metazoa > Chordata > Mammalia > Artiodactyla > Bovidae > Neotragus > Neotragus pygmaeus. The sequence continues at coordinate 83,978 of SJYV01044888.1, read as the reverse complement.
CGATTCGTGGGGTCACAAAGAGTCGGACATAACTGAGCAACTGAACTGAGGCTCTAAGGTTATGTGTCCAAAGTCACCCAGTTTGCAAGGAAAACTGGCTGGAATTCCAAGACATCAGGCTGGCTGGCTCACAAACCTAGCCTCTTCCCATACCCTACCTTGCTGGCTATGCAACATCATTGTGTCTTGATCATCCGTCTCCCTAGCTTCCCATGTTACCTCTGTATTTATGACCCAGTCACAACTAGTTCTGTGTGGCCTGAAGTAAACTCACCTGAAAGACCCCCCCCAAAAAAAAAAAAAAAACCTAAGCAATAGAAACCGAGTTGGAAAAATAAATGTCAAAAATCTGTCTTAAAAATTTTTTTCTAAACAGATGGCGGGGAAAAAAGTCTAGGAACTGTCTCTTGCTTCAACAAAGCTGAAGTCAAACAGTACAGTATACACCTAAAGTGCCTTGCCTTGACTGAAGCTTTCATTTCTCCAAGTTTGAGTCTTTACTTTAAATCTTTAAGATAAAAAGTAAAAATTCAAGGTACAGATTCAAAGAACAAAATCATCAGTTCAAGGACAAAGGTCACTCAGAAGAGAGAGTTCTTTTCTGAATGCATTCCAATCTAACTCCATTTACTGAACTTTGAACTGCCAGTAATTTCCTGGAGCCTTGGTTTCCCTCATTATATACCTACTTCAATGTATGTACATGCTGTTTTCATAAACATTTTCAATTCACAGTCACTTATTTCAATTGATTATTTCTCAACAGAAACTGAAGACATATCAATGGGAAAACTCAACATCGCGAGACAAGTATGAGAAACGAGTGGTCAGGACATTGTAATAACCATAGCTTCCCATGGGAAAGAAAAGGGAAAAAAACCTTCTAGGTTTCTGTTAGTCTCTCAGTAACTGACTGTGACCCCATTGCAGCCCGCCAGGCTCCTCTGTCCATGGAATTCTCCAGGCAAGAATCCTGAAGTAGGTAGCCATTTCCTTCTCCAGGGGATCTTCCCCACTCAGGGATCGAACCCACGTCTCCTGCATGGCAGGCAGATTCTTTACCATCTCATAAGAAAAGAGTGGTCTGAACACTGTAATAACCATAACTTCCCGTGGGAAAGAAAAAGGGAAAAAAAATTTTCTAGGTTTAGGCCTGAAGAAAGACTAAATACAAGTTCCCTGCTAATCAAAATTATACACACATAACAAATCCATAATCTCAGTTCATAAAAACAGCTTTAGGTAAAAATTCACAGATGAAGGAAAATTTCTAACACACCTGAAATTCATACTCTAAACCACCTGCTCCAAAGATACTTTTGCAAAACTCCTAGCAAATTCTTTAGATTTGGGGGGTTGCTTTGGTTTTTTACGATTTTCTAATGTTCCCATGAAATGAAAGATGTTAGGTTGATACCTATTTCCTATCTGTCCAGGTAGCATCCACCAACGTCTTAACTCCATTTAGCAACCACCCACGGTCCCTCCTGATGTTTCACATGACAGTGTTCAGTGTCATCACACATATGCAACTCCCCAAACCTCCCTCCCCTCAGAGTACTAAGCACACCAGCTGGGGAAGACAGGTGAGCACCACGCTTCAGCACCCATCACAAGGCAATGTGGCTCACTCTTGACTAGACTAGTCCTTGGGTTCAGTGATCTTTTTTTTTTTTTACAGCTTCCAAATATTTCTTCACTCAAAAACTCATTTTAAATGTTATTTAAAGTCCATTAGTATACATTTACTAATACACTGTTTTGCTTAAACAATTTTGTCTATGTATAGACCAAATAGATTTCAAAAAACAAAACACCCACTTCCTATGATATACAAAAATAGATCATCTTCACGGGATTCAATTGAAACCCAAGCCTTAAGATACAATTCAGTACTATTTATAAATAAATGATAATAACAGTAACAACAATGACAAAGCTAGCTAACATTTATATAATACTTGGCATGAGCTGGGCCCTACTCAGAGCATTAGCTAAATTAACTCCTTCAACACTCAAAACCATCCTGTGGAGAAGTTCTTGATCTCTCATCTTTTCCACATGAGTCAAGCAAAACATTACAAGTACCTCACCAAGCAGGGCAAATAACTACACAATTATCCTTGTATTTATGGAGAAATGAGTATCAATTATTAACTACAATGCTCTGATGTGAAGAAATTATTCCCTTAAGAGATAATACAGAATAAAAAGGGGGTGTATGTAGCCAGGAAATATATGAAGGTAAAGTGTTATTTTAACAACTAAAAGAAAATATTCCAGTAAGTAGAACTGCAAAGAAATATAATTTCACCAAGAGCATGCTAACATTAAATATAGATTTGCACTTAGAGGCGTGTACATTGATTCTAAAATCATTTTGAAATTCATTAACCAGTGATGCACAAGAGTGGTCCTTCAAGCTCTGACTGTCAAAATCTCCAAACACTACAGTACTTTTATTTATTCTGTTGTACACTCCCACAAATCGGAGTCTGAGACATCACAAACTACCACAAATCCAGTTTTGCTTTAAGCACTGGTACCGAAAAGCACTCACTCCACTCAATTTTCACCACCCACAGAATGAAGCACAGATAACACCCAATAATTTAAATCATAATAGCTAGGAAAATTTAAAATTAGCAAGTGATAAAGAGGTGGATTCAATTTTTAACTTCATTCAATCTGTCAAATTTAAAATACTTTCCATTATTTGTTTTTCCCAATCTTCACAGTAACCATAATGCTTACCAGTGTTAATTGCTTTGCCTAACTGTGGTTCACTGTTGCTTACATTCTCATTTAATGAGCTTCAAGTGGTGTTGACAGTACATCTAGCTCTAACCTTTCTAAACTTTTCTTCTATTAATGAATTAAATCTACTGTATTATGTCCCCCACTATTCCAAGCAGCAGTTCATGAAAGAGTGAATTAAAACATGAAAACTTAAAACCACGCACTTTAATAACACAGTGCCATCTATAGAGCATGTAGTTGGACCTACAAGTAGACTTTATTTAGTTTTAAAAGGACTTTTTTCCATTTTGTACGTTTCATGTTTATAGTCTGAAAGTAAACTGGTAAAAATTTTTAAAAACCAAGTAATGATTAAGTGATTTGTTCTCAAAGAAACCTCAGTGTCAGAAAATGACAAGCATGAAGTTACCATGACAAGAAAAAGAACTTTTTAAAATTCCAACTCCAATAATAAGACTACCTCAAAATAATTACAATGCTTCACTAGCGGTCCAGTGCCTGCCAGTTCAGGGGACACAGGTTCGAACCCTGGCCTGGGAAGATCCCCACATGCTGCAAGGCAACTAAGCCCACAAGCCGCAACTACTGAATCAGTGCGCTCCAGAGCTCGAGCACCTCAGCTAGAGTCTGTGGGCTGCAACAAAAGACCCCATGTGACACAACCAAGACCCAAAACAGCCAAACAAATAAATGAGTATTTTTTTAAAGGGAATATATAAACGTGAGGAGAAAATACTCCTCGTGACTGACTGAGTAGGAGGTTTATTTATGGGTGATGTATATATTCTATCATTGTATATTTACGGCTATGTACAAATACCCCTGGGCTTCCCCAGGGGCTAAATCGTAAAGAACCTGCCTGCCATTGCAGGAAGCACCCTGCGTTGGGAAGATCCCCTGGAGAAGGAAATGTCCTGGGAAATCCCATGAACAGAGGAGCCTGGCGGGCTATTGTCCATGGGGGTCACAGAACTGAACAACAACAGACAAAAAATACCCTCAGGATCAAGGACAAACTTTAGCCTGAATTATTTGGCCCAACAACCTGAAGAGGTCCATCAGTCTCTGACCTCCAGCTACAATGGCCTTTTGAGAAGAAGCACCTCTTCAGTCTTCTTGTTTTGCTCATCACCATGTTCCCAAGACAGTGCCTGGTATATAACATCACAAAGTAGAAATCTGATGAAGGAATGAAGGAATAAATGAACGAAATGAATTAAACAGCCCACAAAACAACTTCAGAAATGAGAATTTAAGTCCCTTGGATGTGACTGATTTAGCCAGGTCAAATGCAGACTCTTTTCATAGGTATTTGCTTCATATAAACATTGAAAAATACCTGCACACAATTTATTTCATTCAGACCTCACTGAAATTCAAGAGCATGAGTACAGGACCTACCACTCGTAAGCCAAGGGTATTTAAAGTATACATCATTTCTAGAACATACCACTAAACCAGAATTGCCTAAATAAATTCCACCATTAGCTGAAATGCCTTTTACAATGTTAAGTTGTAAGTCTAAACACAATAAAATATAGCTCTATTCAAATCTTTAAGAAATAACTAAGTTTAGATAGTAAAGCACAAGCTTTTCCCAACAGCCAAAGGTTACGCCAAGATTCCTCATACCTGAAAAGTTATAGACAGATCTCCAAGACCCAGTCACATCCCAGACTGAAGTGATTGAGTTTTAGAACTTCATCTTAACGTTATTGATTAAAACATCTTTAAGCTCTCTTAAAAAGGAAAGAGAAGTCGCTGAGTTGTGTCGGACTCTTTGTGACTCCACGGCCTGTAGCCTGCCAGGCTCCTTCATCCATGGGATTTTCCAGGCAAGAGTACTGGAGTACGATGCCATTTCCTTCTCCAGTGGATCATCCTGACCCAGGGGTCAAACCTGGGTCTCCCACCCTGAAGGCAGACTCTTTACCATCTGAGCCACCAGTGAAGCCTTTCTTAAAGTGAGATGTTATTTTATTTCTAAGTCACTGTTGTTGCTTCGACTCTTTGGGACCCCAGGGACCGTAGCCCACCAGGCTCCTCTGTCCATGGAATTTCCCAGGCAAGAACACTAGTGAAGTGAAAATCATTCAGTCATGTCCAACTCTTTGCAACCCCATGGATTATACAGTCCATGGAATTCTCCAGGCCAGAATACTGAAGTGAGTAGCCTTTCCTTTCTCCAGGGGTCTTCCCAACCCAGGGATGGAACCCAGGTCTCCTATATTGCAGGCAGATTCTTTACCCACTGAGCCACAAGGGAAACCCAGGAATACTGGAGTGGGTAGCCTATCTCTTCTCCAGAGGATCTTCCCAACCCAGGAATCGAACCAGGGTCTCCTGCATTACAGGTGGATTCTTTACCAACTGAGCTATAAGGGAAGCCCTAGTGTAAGTTGCCATCTCCTTTTCCAGGGATCTTCCCCAACCAGGGATCGAACCCACATTTCCTGCACTGCAAGCAGAGTCTTTACCTCAGAGTCACCAGGAAAGCCCTTCTAAATCACTGAAGTGAAGTGAAGTCGCTCAGTCGTGTCCGACTCTTTGCGATCCCATGAACTGGGGCCTGGAGCCTGGTAGGCTACAGTCCGCGAAATTCTCCAGGCAAGAATACTAGAGTGGGTTGCCATTTACTAAATCACTAGGTACCATTAAAAATAATAGTTGGCTCTATCACGTGTAGATGTAGCTGAAGAGGCAAACATAAATGGATGCATGGAAGACAAGGTGGAACGGAGAGTACTGAAACTTCCTTTTACTTTTAGAAAGTCCCTTGTATCAATGTGCTTTCAAGTCATTTTGACTTTTGCTCACAAATTAAGGTAAAACACCAGTCCTTCTGACTCATCACCATAGCTTTCCGAAAACTTAACTTGATGAGTCAAAAGGTTGAAACAGCTTTCTGACCCTTAAAAGAAGCATCATTTTTGCTGTCCTTAAATTTCAAAATACTCATTCAAAAAAAGTGTTACAATTTTACAATATGGAAGGTACAGTCTGGCCGTGATTTCCAAACTGCTAATGGAGGAGGTCTTCTGGGCATGTTTCAGTGAAAGGCTAATTCCAAAGCCTGTATCTTTCCTGTCAGAATATAGCACTTTTCCTGAAATGGTAGCAAGTCCCAATTCTCTCCAAGTTCTTTTTCATGCTTTAATGTTTTATTTTGAACCATGTTCCAGACACTGGTAACCACAAATTAATTATATTAAGATGTAACCTCACCTTAAGATGAAAGTCTTCTGCCTTGCGGACACAGCTGGAGGGGGCAGGGGGGACAAATTGGAAGAGCAGCATTGAAACATATATATTATCATATGTAAAATAGCCAGTGGGAATTTGCTGTATGGTGCAGGGAGCTCAACCCAGTGGTCTGTGACAGCCTAGAGAAGTGGAATGGGGTGGGAGGGAGGTTCAAAAGGGAGAAGACATGTGTGTATCTATGGCTGACTCACACTGATACATGGTAGAAACCAATGCATTGTTCAGTAATTATCCTCCAATTAAAAATAAATAAATTTTTTTAAAAAGACAAGAAGTCTTTCATGGTGCCTACATAAATGGATGGAATTTTGCCAGATCTCCTCCTTCACAACACTGTGTACTCTGAAACATGATGTGGGCCCACAGAAGTGACTCAAAGAAAGATCAATGGCAAACAGAAAGCAAGCGAAGGACTATTTATTAAGCCACCAACCACACAGTAGCAGTTTACCCACACGATCTCATTCCTCACAACCACCTTGGGATGTACGAGTCCCCCTTTACAAAAGTGGAAACTGAAGCTCCAAAGAGGTTAAGTACCTGGTCTCAATTCACAAAGCTAGAATTATCACCCAGGCTTGAACCCAAGACCCTTTCCTACAATATGCTAGTTCCCAAAGATGAGAAGATGAATGGTTAAAAAAAAAAAAACACTGCCAGGGACTTCCCTGGTAGTCCAGAGGTTAAGACTCTACCCTTCCACTGCAGCGGGTGCAGGTTCAATCCCTGGTCAGGAAACTAAGATCCCACATGCCAGAAAAAGAAAAGAAAAAAAAAAAAAACCCACCATGGCAAGAGTGCTACCTGTTTATCAAACTCTAACTATCTGGACTTCATGGCGACAGTGACAACAGGGGTCCAGGGATGCATCTTCCCTCTCCCTGCCATTGTGAGGTACCAACTACCCTTTCTGTCTGCCTCTCGGTGGCACTGCCTTGGCGTTTCCAAGGAGCTGAGTCTGGGAGGCCCGCTACTATTCCTCGACTCTTCTCCATCACCACAGTGCTCCTGCCAGCCTGGCGGCTCCCTGCTCTTCTATTCTCTGCTTCTCTTTCTCATCACCTCATCTCCGCACAATTTTCAGGGTTCTTACAAGAGGCAGTAAGATGATTCACTTAGGAAGTCATCTTAGCATAGCATGAGCAAGAAAGTTGTTAGGTCCAGGGCCCACCTGTGTTCATCCACCACTAATGCATATAATGGAGAAGGCCTTGGCTTTGAAACCAGATGGGCTTGGGGCCCCAACTCGGGCTCTCTCTACCCTCTGCCAAAGGCAAACATCCCATGCTCTTCGTGTTGTTGCAAAGCATCATTGTGACACCACGTGGTACATTGCCCAGCAAAGGGCAGAACCAAGTGAGAGTGCTTCTCTTCTGCTTCATTGGTTATTAAATTATTTCTTCACTAGCAAAGATAACCTGAGCTTCTCCACCCAACTTCTTCCTGGTATAAAACTGTTCCAGAGAAAATGCTGTTTTACAGGCACTCTCAATTTTACCAATGGTATTTACATTCATTCAGCTTAATTTTTCAAAAGACACTGATCAAAAATTTTCCAACCTACCAAACTGGAGTCATGTAGCAACTTCTACCTTCAAACATATTTTAAAATTCTGTTTGATACCAAAAAGAATTAAAAATCAGAAGACACAGGCAGGAGAAATCTCTTGACATGAGATCTCCCTTCTATAGAAAGGGGTCATATGACAAATTCTCTCTCTTTCTGCTCTAAGCAAATGGACACCCACTACCCAAGGCAATGGTTGCTAGCTAGCCTTTGGGAGAAACTCCTTTTGAGAATCTAATGAACACTCTATACCCTATACCCAAGAAAATGTCAGTCTGCACAGAGACACAAAATACTGCCTAGAATTTCACGAGGGTTAAATTCACGAGCCCTCTGAAACCTACTCACCAACAGCAAAGAGCCCTCAACAAGGAACCATCTACAATATTCAAACTGGCAAAATCGTGCATTTAGATTTTGTTTCTTTAAGGTGCAATAAACTCAAAAGCCTAGACAAAAACCTCAAGAAGATAAAGAAAGAAGTGTTCACATTCAACTCTCCACATCTGGGTTCAGTGTCAACTCTTTCTGGCTCAAAACAAAATGCTACAAATTTAACAAGGCTCAAAACCTAAAAAGAAGGTTCTTTCTTTAAAGCAAAACATCAAAAAAAGAGATGCCCAAGGCCAGTGAATGTACTAGGAGGGTGGGCAAGGGAAAAGGAGGTTAAAAAACAAAGTATTAAGAACATCTACACACTGTATTTTTCAGTATCATCCTTTTTAATTTTCTGTCTGTGTATGTTCTTAACGTGCATTACATATTTACATAATAGCACATATATATATAATATATAAACAGAAATACATATTATTTTTACTGACAGAAGTAAGCGATCACAAAAAAAGTTTGTAAATCCTGTCCTACTAGACAGCTTCCAAAATTAGTTTACCTAACAATAGTTTCTCCTGGATAACTCTCCACAAATGGAATTTCCCTTGAAAATAATCACATTAGCCATCTTCCTTACTCCTGAAATGAGAAGTTGGTTTCAAACTGACAACAATGCTGAGATTGTTCCACAAGAACCAGTTCCCTCTTTTGCTTTTAAAGTCTAATTCTCATAGCTCCACTCACTCCATATCTTTCTACCTAAGCAGAAATAATCCATATAATGAATTAAATAAAAAATCAACTGAAAACACTGGTAAGCATTTTCCACTACACAGTTCTTACCATAACTGTGATAGTTAATACTCTTCAGTTCCTACAATGTACCCAGCACTGGGCTAAATGTTTTACCTGTCTGATGGTACTTAATCTGACTCTTAGGTGGGTTCTAAAACACTCCCAGTTTTGAAGATATAAAGCCAATGCTCAGAAGTCACATGGCTGTGAAGGACCTGGAATTCAAACCTGTGTGTGTGTGACCCCAGAGACCATTCTTACCTCAGGGAGGGTAACTGCCTCCCTCAAGTAATATGATACATATGTTAGGTATATATTTGTATATATTAGGTAACAATAATAATATATAGTTAACACATGTATAAGTTCTTTTATGCATAATTGTACTATAATATAAAAATAAGATCCCTAGTTTTTTAAATAAAATCTTAAAATACCAAAGGTAGAAAAGTATTTTTAAGTGGCAAAAGAGAATGTCATTGGCAAACTAATCAAAGAATTACTTTAGTTAGCCTTTATGGAATATGGGGAAACTTTACTGTTCTTTTTCAAGTGCTACAAAATCTAATTAATATTAAGAGTTAACATTATTATAAAATGAAAGTTTTAAAGGTGAGAAAATTTGACCATAAAACACTGCTCTGAAAGTCCATTATAAATCAGATATTCTCTCAAACTATATTAAGAAAGAACATCCGATGATCTGATCAACCCATAACTCAGTCCCCAAACACCAGCAGAAAAAAGAAATTTCATTGTACTTAACATCTTAACTTGTGCAAAATCAAAGTGATGAATCCCCTAAATAAAAGGAATGACTATTAGTCTACCTTACATATAATCCACTCTATTCTCTCTCCACAAGATACCACTTCTATTTTTAACCTGAAACACGCAGAATTACACAGAACATAAACCCATTCTCAGCATTTTAAGTGAACACTTAGCACTTTGATCCTTTAAAACTGAAAAATCTTCATTAAACAAGTTTACTATTTTGTGTAAATTACTAGTTAAAATCTGCATGGCCTAGATTTGAGGGGAAGAATTTTAATATTTAGAAAGGAAAAATAAATGTCTACACTGGTATTACTAATAATCTCAATGTTGTGATCTAACAATGTTCATTCATTTACTAACAAATGCTTACTGAATACCAACTATGTATGAGGCAAACTGTCTAGGCCCTAGAGATAAGCGAAACAAGGTATTCATACTAAAGATTACATTCTCATGGGGGATGAGAAACAGATAACATATAAGTGAACAAAGATAAAATAATTTCAGGTTATAAATATAAAAAACAATAAAATGATAGAAATGTCAAAGATTTTTTTTTTTAAGTGATGCAGGATCGTCTGTAAGAAGGTCCCATTTGAGCTGAAATTTGAAGAATGATACAAAGAGAAGAAAGTTCTAAGTAGAAAAGGACCACCTCACCTTATGAGAGGTTTTATTTCACAATTTAATTCATTTTTTATTTCTTGGATGGGTTATATCCTGGAGAGACCCACTTTATGATGAATCCTGTTTAAAGCTGGTAAGTATCCAATGCATCTGTGCACACACAAAGCTAACCTGATACACAGGAAAAACAGTAATAATAACAACAATTTCCCAATCTTTTAGTGTAAGCCAGAAGCTCTTAACTCTGGGGAAAGAGCAGTAATGATTACACTAATCTTTGAGAATCTGATGAAAGCAATGAACTCTGTCCTCCCAAAAAAAAAAAAAAAGGACATACACAGAAACTTTACATAAAATTTTAGGAGGTTCTTAGAACCTTGAAGCCCATCTGTAACACATACACCCTATCCCCAAACAGAAATCCATGAACCCTAGGTTAAGAATTAAGCAGTAATTATCATATTCAGATGGGGTGAATATGAATGCAAGCTGCCACTCTACTTTTAAATCATTCGCAAATCAGGAATGCTTACTCTCAATTTATATTGGCCCACGCAAGACTCTGTACAGGAATTTTCTCTATTATACAGAAACAGACTATTAGGATAGATATAGACATAGTTAGCTATATATAGATACACATACATAGATACACAGATATACATATATGTGTGTGTGTGTGTATGTATATATATATATATATATATATATACACACACACACACAGAGATTTATACATATATGTATAAAGAAAGGTAGATAAATTCCCACCTAAAAGTGAATGAAATACCTCTTCACTACAACTACTGTAATCTTTCACACATGATAACAGTGTAATTTGAGATTTGGGTTTGTGCAAAATCTTCTAATTTCTTCTCCCAAAGAAAAATATTACCACATTGCTTCAAAGGCTGCAAAGCTGAACATAACACCTATTAACTTACAGATGTTCTCTGGTTCAAAAGCAAAGCTTATGATTATTTTTTTAAAAACCATTCACACATAACATACACACACACTACAATTTAGTTGCCTAAGGAATATACATCAATTACAAATTATAAAACAGAAACAGACTCACAGACATAGAAGAAAAACTCATGGTTACCAAAGGGGGAAAAGGGAGGGGGATAATAAATTAGAGGAGTTTGGGGTTAGCAGATTTAAACTACTATAAAACAGGGAAATAACAAAGCCCTACAGGGAATTATATTTAATATCTTGTAATAAACCATAATGGAAAAGAAAATAAAGAATATATATCACTAATCTAAGGTACAAACTAGATCACCAGATCAACAGTTCCTAACCTTTTTTGATCTAAATACCCCTTCAAGAATTTGAAAAACACTATACAATCCTCCCATTTTAAAAAAAAATGGACATATGCATATAAAATGTGCATATAATTTCAGTCTGTTCAGTGCATTTCAAATTAAATCAAGGGCTTTAAAATGCCTATACCTACAATACAAGTATATTATGGCTGCCTGTTTCTGGGAAGGGGAACTAATTAGGAAAACCAACTTGGAAGGAAGATCTTTTATTACATATCCTTTTGTATTTTTCAAAATTTGAACCATATCTACTATCTATTCAAAACACTAGTAAGTTAAAAATAAAAAAGCATTACACTCAATCAAATATGTGGCAAGATACCAATGCAGAAGGTAAAAAAATCTTCAGATAAAGATATTTAAAATAACTAGTCTACTAAAATCAACATATTTGCACACTGTTTCCTCACATTTGGGGGTTGAAAGAGGTTCGTGACCACAAAACTATGCTCTTGTTTCCTAATTTTCAGAGAAATTTCCAGTTTCAACTTTTTGCTATGAAAATATAAAAGGTCAAATAATAATTTCACATTATTCATAATCTAACTTCTGAAGTCTCAGTTAAATGACAATAGTTAGTAATGTATTGGATGTGGTACTGCCATATCTCTCGATTTTTATTATCATTCTCATTTGATAGATATGGAAACCAAGCTTTCTGAAGTTAACTCACTTGCCCTGGGTAACAAAGCCAGAAGTTAGCTAGAACTCCTGCAAGAAACAAAGCCTATGTACCTCCTCCCATGCAACACTGCAGCATAACCTCCACAGAGGAAGGTGAACACTAAAATCAAGGACACTACTTCTTAGGCGATCATTTTCATCATAAATACAGTTTAGAGCCCTAGACCATTATAAAAACTGGGAATTCTATCTGCATTTTCCTGTACACTACACAAACCAGATACAAATGAAAGAGAGGAATTATCCCATCTAACAATTTCAAAAGCACAAAAACTAATTTAAACTTGAAATTATTTAAGTCCTTACAAACTGTCACCCTATAAAATAAAAATGTATGTTGAATCATAAGCCTAAAGTTAAAAAAAAAAAACTCAGAGAATGACTGTCACAGAAATGTTACCCATCTAAAGGTTTCAATATCAAGAGGCAAAGAGTTTCTTTCTGCTGAATAGCTCCTCCAGGCATCAAAGTTTTTGGAATGTTTGATACCGAATGTTCAAACTATAAGCAAAATGCCTCAGAAACGTATGATGAATTGTGAGCCTAGCAACAATGATGCCTCTTTCATTATAATCACATTTTCAAAAAGGTGGTAGTTTTCAAAAACATTTCCCTCAAATCTAAATTTATATAATCGTTTAAAGTTAAAAAGAAAAGGAAATAAGGAGTGGGTGGAGAACATAAACCACTTAACCAGATAACTCCTAGTAGTTATTATTATTATTGCAATTGTTATTCATGGGGGGGGGGGTGTATCTGCCTAAGTGTTTATCTCGTCCTAGGTACCTGTCAAAGTCTGCTTCATGTTCTGCTGTGCAGGTACCCAGAAAGCATCAAAGTCTTTACTTTCTTATGACACTCATAAGGCACTCAGCCTCTACTGATTTTCCCTTATAAGGAAAATGAGGAAAAGTCCTTCAAGCTTAAAAACTTTAGGACCTTCTGCAAATACTTTCAGAAGTACTTCATGGAGAATATTCAGATGTCTATATGTCAAGGTCTATCCTGCAATTTCACAATTGCAGGAAAAGCCAGGTCTCTCTAATATATTAACACAGACCGAACTACGTACTGGTGCTGCTTTCTGCAGAAAATAAAATCGCTGATACAAATTTCAAAACCCGACCTATTAGAAAAAGAGCAAAAGAGATGAAAGTTTCCTCTCACTTTTTTACAGTTCTGTAAATAAAGAGACATTTAAAACACTAAGCAATAATGGTAGTGTTACTTATGAAGTGAAGTGAAGTCGTTCAGTCGTGTCTGACTGTTTGCGACCCCATGGACTGTAGCCTACCAGGCTCCTCTGTCCATGGGATTTTCCAGGCAATAGTCCTGGAGTGGATTGCCATTTCCTTCTCCAGGTAATCTTCCCAACCCAGGGATTGAACCCGGGTCTCCCGCATTGTAGATAGACGCTTTACCGTCTGAGCCAAGTCAGTCAAATACTATGATGTCTATAATAAACATTTTTATAGGGCAAACACACAAAATAAGTGATCATTAATGAATACCTAATTTTTGAGCTTTCAAAAATTATGTTAAAAATGTTTCATAATTACCATGTTTATACAATTTCCATTTTCAAACTCCCCTAAAATTAAAGACCTTAAGGACATGTTTTTACTTTATTCTTTACAGCAACCCCAAAAATTCAACTGTACTTTATATTACACTCCCAAATAAAATTAACTCAAGCTTTCCAAGTTAGTCAAAACAATTCTATAGAAAATTAAATCAGGAGCTGGCCTTTGGCATGCATATATAATTTATTCCATTTCCTAAGGAAATGGCAAAAAAAGAAAAGAAATTCATCTTACATTTTCATTATGTTCATAAACCACTTCCTAAAGTTGTAAGAAGGCACACAAACAAAAGTTAATCCATTGTAAGAACAACAAATGTCATTCAACAAACTCTACTTTCACTATAATCAAGAACATACACACATTTCTAAAATCTGTAAATGACTGTTACTTCTTTGTTATTCTACAGCTATGGAAATCTATCTTACAGAATGCTTCCTAAATATTTTCCCAAAACGTGCTTATTAAACAAGAATCACTTTTAGTCTGTCTGGAATTAAGCTTGCAGATGTATCTAGTATTATATGATCTTGTTGCTCTCCAATGCTCCTATGCTGGCAAAATATACAAGTTCACAAAAATCACATTTTTGGAGAGTAGAAATCTTGGAAATTTTTCAGTACTACTGGACTACGTTTAAAACATGAGAAAAAGAAATACAAATAGCCAATAAACACATGAAAAGATGCTCAGTGCTACTAATCATTAGGGAAATAAAAACCACAGTGAACTACCACTTCATGCACATTATGATTGCTATTACAAAAAAAGAAAAGAATAAGTGTGAGAATGTGTATAAATTGGAAGAAGCCTCGGGCACTGCTGGTAGGAATGTAAAATGGTGCAGCTGCTGTGGAAAACAGCATGGCAATTACTCAAAAAATTAAACATATGACCTAGTAGTTCCACTTCTGGGTATATACCCAAAAGAAGTGAAAATAGGGACTCAAACAGATATTTATACACCCTTGTTCATAGCAGCATTATTCTCAATAACCAAAAGGTGGAAAAACATAAGTTTCGTGTGCGTGAGTGAGTGTGTGTGTGTGTGTGTGTGTGTGTGTGATGGAATATTAATCAGCCTTAAAAAGAAAAGAACTTCTGACACATGCTACAACATGGATGAATCTTCAGGACATTACACTAAGCGAAATAAGCCAACCACAAGAGAGACAAATATTGTAGGATTCCACTTACACAAGATACCTAAAGTATTCAAATTCATAGACAGAAAGTAGAATGAGGGCTGCAAAGAGGTTAGGGGCAGAGGTAATGGGGAGGCAGTATTTATTTAATGGACACAGGATTTCAGTTGGGGAAAGATGAAAAAGTCCTGGAGATGAGAGAGGGGATGGATGCCTTCACAATGCAAAGGTAAATGCCATGCTTAATGCATACTTAAAAATAGGTAAAATGATCAATATTATGTCATATATATTTTACCACATTTTTTTAAATAAGGTAAGAAACAACAAAGTGTTGAAACATGAGGCAAATATGCCTCATGCACGCTTCTTTCACTACTCACAAAACCAACATCATGGCTCTGAGTGGTCAGTTAAACTCCAATTTAAATGTTTACCATGGACCCCTAGAAATTAATATAATAAAGTTTAAATCTGTTCTGAGAAAGTTTAAACTGCTTCCTCAGAATAAAGTCCTCTGCAAGACAGAGATGATAGTAGTTATCACCTGTCCATTTCAGAGTAAATAAATTAGTAAGGAACCCAAATATATCGCCCAACTTTGTAGTTCAAGCATGGCTACTTTTATCCTTAGCAAGTTTTTCTTTCATTTTTCTTTCAAAGTCTTATAAAGACTATTTTCATTTTTACCAGCAAAATCTTTAGTCAAAGATTCTCTCCACCAAACTCATATGAGGTCATCTTCATTAACTGTAGGTATATCATCTCTACAGTAATCAATATTCATTTCATGTCCACCAACTTTAAGTTTACACTGGGAAAAACATAAGCATAAACTCCCATGGGAAAAACAGTCTCCGCTACATTTTCTAGTCACACTCCAGCTTTTCTTATGATACCTTTCTTATAATACTTTTGTAACAATTTCACAAATCATTATAGAAATAAATGTTCACTAACTAGNGGATGAGATGATTGGATGGCATTACTGACTCAGTGGACATGAGTGTGAGCAAACTTGGGGATGGTAAAGGACAGGGAAGCCTGGTGTGCTACAGTCTACAGGGTCTTAAAGAGTCAGACACGATTGAGGGACTGAACAACAATGATGCACTTACTATGGGCTTCCCAGGTGTCACTATTGTAAAGAACCAGGCTGCCAAGGCAGGACACTTAAGAGTCATGGATTCGATCCCTGGGTTGGGAAGATCCTCTGGAGAGGAGCATGGCAACCCACTACAGTATTCTTACCTGGAGAACTCCAGGGACAGAGAAGCTTGGCAGGCTATAGTCCACAGGATGGCAAAGAGTCAGACCACAACTAAAGTGACTTAGCATACATTCATGTGTGCACTTACTATAGTGCCTGACACATGTTAACTGTTCAATAAATACTAGTTATTATCATAATCACTGTCTTCACATTTCAATACTTTTTATCCATTTAGAAATTTTCCTTTAAGAGGTTTTGTCTTTTTTCCCCCTAAAATTATATTCTGAAATACCCTTCTGTGATAAAAAGAAAACAAGGAGCAAGGAAATGAGCCACATGCTTTTCAACCATTTACACACTAAATTATCATGTACGTTTGGCAGCATTCATTAGCAATAACAGGGATTTGCATTGTACAATATCTGCATACTTTTGAAAGTAATAAAAAATGATCATTTGATTTAACATCATTTTAGGGCTTTATGTTCATTTCTAATTTATATACCTTTAAAAGAGGTGTAGACTGTTTTGCTCTGCTGCTGCTGCTAAGTCGCTTCAGTCGTGTCCGACTCTGTGCGACCACAGAGACAGCAGCGCACCAGGCTGCCCTGTCCCTGGGATTCTGGAGGGGAGAACACTGGAGAACACGAGTGGGTTGCCATTTCCTCCTCCAATGCATGAAAGTTAAAGTGAAGTGGCTCAGTCATGTCCGACTGTTAGCGACCCCATGGACTGCAGCCCACCAGGCTCCTCCATCCATGGGATTTTCCAGGCAAGAGTACTGGAGTGGGGTGCCATTGCCTTCTCTGCTATTTTGCTCTAGGCTTACCTATTTCTCTTTCTCCTTGTAACCTTCAGAACAGCACTAAGACTGCGGTCCTGGGCCTGTTTCTAGTAATAGCCAGGCCTTGGTGTGGTGGATATTGGCTTCCCATCCATACCCACTTTTCCTTTGAGGACCACACTCCTCACTTCATGTGGTCTTGGTGGAACTGTTAACCAGGAGAGATGAGTACACAACCCAAGGCCATCACTTGGATCTTCCGCAAGATTTACTCTGTGAAAACTGAGAGCAATGCCTCTTTTTCTTTTGGATCATAAACCATCTGACCATCTCTCTTCCTCTCCTCCATCCTGGAGGGAGCCAATACTATGGGGAAAACATTGGCAAATGCTGAGTTTTAACCACCTGATTGGAGCTGCTGAATTCAGCTTTGTCAGAAACTAATTTCTGTTGTGTGATTCAGTGAAGTCTATCTTTTGTTTAAGCTACTTTGATATTGAATTTCTATAGCTTACACCCAAAAGAATCCTGACTAATAATGCAAGGCCAAGTTATTTAACCTCTCCAAGCCTCAATTTACTCCTTAGGCCCTGAATCTGGGGTTTTCTACAGGATGAAATCTTTAGGTGAACTCTGATCCAATGCATGAGAGAAAATTATTTAAAGTGAACTTGCCAGAAATTCTTTCATAATGTAATTTACCAGTCAAATTTATTTGTTGGGTTTTATTTTTAAAATTCAAAGCAGATATCTTTAAGACTTACACCTATAAAGTTTCCTTAGAATACACCTACATGAGAAAGTGCAGTGACCTACCAAACACGAAAATAAGTTTTATTCTTAGCAAACTGCTGCTTTTCAGTAGGTTATTTTTTACTGTATCACTTAAGACACCAGGCCACATTTTAGGAAGTGTAGCCTATGGTTGAATACTACATCTAGGATTCTTACCTATCGTAGAGAGCAAGCATTGCTTCCGAGATATCAATAAAATTGGGTAAAACCTATGAACAGGAGGTAAATCACTGCTAAAATGTTATCAGTGGGCAAGACAACCAATAGGGTGAGAACTTAAATCTGAAAACACTGTTATCAAACAAACAACAATAAGGACAGTATACTCAGTCTTGTGTGGTACTGGTAATAATAACTGCAAACACATGCATAGCAATTTAGCTGACTTTCCTGTGCACTGCTTAATTTGAATCCTATCTCTGTAGATGTATATTATTTCCATTTTATAAATAAGAAAGATGAGATGGGGAAGTTGTCCAGTTCCACATAGCTAGTAACTAGTAGAACCACAATTTGTATCCAGTTCTTCCAGGGGCCAGGCCTTTTCACACTGTACCAGGTTACCTCTATTTTTAAATCCTTGTTTGCTAATGATATGGCCAAGTAATTGAATACAAGGCTACTATTTTCTCCATCTTACAGAAGGGAAGACTAATAAGACACAGATTAAATATCCTATACAGTGTCATATAGAAAAAAAATGGTATAAACAACGGATCAAGTCTTCCATCATCATCATCAATGTGAACTCCCACTCTATAAGCGAGGAATTACAGCAGACATTTTACATGTATTCTCTTAATTCTTAAAATAACCTATTAATACAAGTACTTTTATCCTATTCTACAGATACAGAAATTAAGGCACAGAAACGTTGAGTTTCTTTTCAAAAATCATGCAACTAGTAAGTGGCAGAATTTGGGCAGAAGTTAACACTAGAAGACAGGCACTGAAATTCATTGTTTTACACCCTGTGTCCCCTGGGAAATGGTCTATATAATCTGGTTTATATATAGTGCTTTATAGAATATATAGAAAACATGAAAACTTTCTCACTCACTTCCCTTGATAGTCAAGCCTTTTTCCAAAACAACAAAAAAGCTCCATTCTGTCTTTGGTGAGAAGCGCACTTTGCTGGTGGAGTTAGGTTGCAGTGTGGCTCCAAATCAACCTTCTTATTGAAGAGATGTGCTTTGGGGACCTTAGTCTTAAAGAGCTTTGAAACAGGGACAATGGCAGCAGCCACCTCTAATATTTGAAAACATTCTGTCTGATGGGTTTCAAAGTCAGTAAAGCTTACATTCTCAGATTTGGATGGTTAGTGACCCGCTTAACAAATCAGTTGGCAACTGGAACAAACTATTTATGCAAAAGTATTTTTGAAGAACAAGCATTGGAAGAGACTAATTTAAAATATAAAATTCCAGCTGTGTTGACCTTTAGAGAGGAAAAGTTAAAATTAACTAAAAGTCACTGGCTTTGGAGGCAGATGGGAGCAAATGCTTAGCTTCAAGAAAAATCATTATCATCATCAAAGTCAGTACATTTCAGTAAGCCTTTCAAACACTTAATATCAGAGAACGTTCCTAACCAAATTTCTATCATTTTACTTAATCATTCCTTTATGCATTCATTCCAAATATTTAAGTAATTACTCTGTGCTCAAAGGAAATTCAAATATGAATAAGACACAGTAATATTACTCTAGTGTATTACAGGAAGTTATGATCAAGAGTTAATTATTATGGGAGCCCAGTGAAGTGAAAAGGGAAGTTTTAGTCACTCAATCTTGTTGGATTGTCTGCAGCCCCATGAACTATGGTCCACCATGGACAGGCTGCACTGTCCATGGGATTTCCCAGGCAAGAATACTGGAGTGGGTGCCATTTCCTTCTTTAGGGGATCTTCCCAACCCAGGGACCAAACCCAGGTCTCCTTCATTGGAGGCAGATTCTTTACCATCTGAGTCCAGTGTAAAACCTTGTGACCAGGAAAGGCAAATGGAAAAATAAAATAAAATAAAGGAAAAAGAGGGCTTGATATATAAGCTAAACATTGTGACACTCAGAGCTCTCATTCATTCCTGGCTCGGCATCTTATTTGTTTGCTTGTTTGTTTAAAGTATTCTTTACTATAGCTAGGAAATATCCAAATGAGTCACATAAATTATTTTCATTTTATTAATAAGTGCTCAACTGATATTGAATTCTTCTTTCCATTCCTTCTCCTCTTCCGCTGTCCACCTTCAGAGTTAGGAATTAGGATGCTCATTTCCCTTCACTCTCTGTGTGCTGGGATATTGCAGAACAAGGTAGAATCTAGGTTCTCTCTCTTGAGTCAGAGCAGCAGGGGCCTGGAGGATGGGATGAACTGAGAGATTAAGATTGATGTATACACGCTACTATGTATAAAATTGACAACTAATGAGAACTTACTATATAACATAGGGAACTCTGTTCAATGCTCTGCAGTGACCTAAATGGGAGGGAAATCTAAAGAAGAGTGGATATGGGCTTCCATGGTGGTCCACTGGTTAAGAATTCACCTTGCGATACAAGGGACACCAATTCAATCCCTGGTCTGAGAGGATCCCACATGCAGCGGAGCAACTAAGCCCATGCACCACAACTAGTCTCCACTTTTCTGCCACAGTTAGAGAAAGCCAGCACGCAGGAACAAAGACCCACCACAGTCAAAAAATAAAAGCAATAAATAAATCTTTGTAAAATAACAAGAGTGGATATATGTATACGTATAACTGATTCACTTTACTGTACAGCAAAGTGTATACTGCAATAAAAATAGATAATAACAATAAAAGAGCAGCAGGAGCCTTATCAGGGATTTAGCCGGTGTGAAAAGGGATGAATTGTTATTAAAATTCTGGGTGGGGACATATAGCCTCAGCAGACAGGGACTAGCAGCCGGACTGGAAAGCCTGAGGTCTTTTTTTGTCTCTGTCACTTGCTGTGATTGTACTCTATTTTTTTCTTTCATTAAAGAGGCACTTTCTTGGAAGACCAGGCTACATGGTGCAAAATGGCAGATCAAGCTCTCAAGCTTTCATTGTCTCCATTTAAGACAGTATCCAGAAGTTAGGCTAGACTCCCTGGGGAGGGGACTCTGGTCCAACCTAGGTCCTCCCCACATCTGCTCTTGTCAAGTGTGGTCAGGACAACAGAGGATTGTTGCACAAAATGAGTGATGAGGCTTTCTACTGTCTCCAAGTGTGCTGAGAAAGAAAAAAAGAAAAGGAGCCGTTACCCCAAGATACATGCAATGACTATCTGCTTAAGACATCTTTGATTTTCTTTCTTCAAATTAAATTTATAATAGTGGAATTAATGGTCTGGGGAGAAGAGTATTCGTTAAGTTCTTGATTAAGTTCTGCCACATTGCCAAAACTATTATTCCTTTTCTCATCTTGTCTGAGTTGATAGGTCCCAAATTTGAAACTAATTATAACTTTCATCTCTTTAATTATAGAGCTAGAATAGTTAAAATATCTTCCATATTTAGTAGTCATTTATATTTATTTTCCTTCAAATTGTTTGTTAGTGTTCATTGCTTGTTTTTCTATTACAGTTTTAATGCTTTTTATGATCTACTAATATGAATTTTTTACATATTGATTTACATACAGGAATATACCAGGTTTCCTTTGGGATTTCCTTCATTGCTAAGCATAAATTCTTAGAAAGTCTTTGCCTTAAAAATTCCTCCCTCTGGAAATAATTCAAACAAAAACACTCCTAAGGTTTACCAGGGATACTCATTGCAGAATTTTAATAACAAAAACATATAAACAAATATGTATCAGTTGAGGGATAGTAAAATAAATTATGGTACATTCATACTATGGCATACTATGTAGCTATTAAATATAAGGGAGATGTATATGCACTCATATGGTAAGGTGTCTATGGCGGTAAGTGAAAAAACCAAGAATCATAACATTTTAGATAAGGTAGTCCCCCATTTATATTAGGAGAAACCTGATGTATAAATAGGTATATAGATATCTAGAAAAGATCTGGAAGAATATACCTGGAACTATTAACAGTGAATATTTGAGGGCCTGGGTCAGAGCAAGATGGCAAAGGTTAAATTATATATTGAGATATTGTTTTAATTTTTTATAAAGAATAGGCATCATCTTACATTTTATTTAACAAAACATTTTAGGGAATTCCCTTAAACAGTGGTCCAATTGTTAGGACTCCAAGCTTTCACTGCTGAGGATCCAGGTTCAATTCCTGGTCAGGGAACTGAAATCCTACATGCCTCATGACTTGGTCAAAAAAAAAATTATGGTGGAGGTCTCTTATGTTATGGTCTCCCAACATGTCCTTTCTTTTCAAAGGTTAACATGACACTGAATCTGGGAAGCTTTTATCCTCATGATGTCATAAATACATACATGTCCCTAAATATCACGTAGTACTTTTTTCATATTTTCGATTCTGTTCAGTCACTCAGATGTGTCCAACTCTTTGTGGCCCCATGGACTGCAGCATACCAGGCTTCCCTGTCCATCACCAGCTCCAGAAACTTGCTCAAACTCATGTCCATCGAGTCAGTGATGCTATCCAACCATCTCATTCTCTGTTGTCCCCTTTTCCTCCTGCCTTCAATTTTTCCCAGCATAAGAGTCTTTTCCAAAGAGTCAGTTCTTCACATCAGGTGGCCAAAGTATTGGAGCTTCAGCTTCAGCATCAGTCCTTCCAATGACTATTCAAGACTGATTTCCTTTAGGATTGATTTAGGATTGATCTCCTTGCAGTCCAAGAGACTCTCAAGACTCTTATCCAATACCAAGTTCAAAAGCATCAATTCTTCAGCACTCAGCTTTTTTATGGTAAAACTCTCACATCCATACATTACTACTGGGAAAACCATAGCTTTGACTAGACGGACTTTTGTTGACAAAGTAACGTCTCTGCTGTCTAGGTTGG
Source organism: Neotragus pygmaeus (assembly GCA_006410875.1). Classification (NCBI taxonomy): domain Eukaryota; kingdom Metazoa; phylum Chordata; class Mammalia; order Artiodactyla; family Bovidae; genus Neotragus; species Neotragus pygmaeus. The sequence continues at coordinate 61,356 of SJYV01044888.1, read as the reverse complement.
TCATAGCTTTTCTTCCAAGGAGCAACCATCTTTTAATTTCATGGCTGCAGTCATTATCTGTAGTGATTTTGGAGCCCCAGAAAATACAGTCTGTCACTGTTTCCATTGTTTCCCCATCTATTTGCCATGAAGTGATGGGACCAGATGCCATGATCTTCGTTTTTTGAATGCTGAGTTTTAAACCAGCTTTTTCACTCTCCTCTTTCACTTTCATCAAGAGGCTCTTTAGTTTTCATATTATAGGATTACATATAATTGGTATTATACTGTACTTTATCTTCTGTAACATAATTATCCACTCAACATGATGTTAACCATGTTGATAGAGATGCTTTGGATCATTCACTTTCCCTGCTATATAGCATTCTACTTACACATGTTCTGCCATTTATTCATCCTCTTATTTTGTGATATTTGGATTGTTTCCCAGCATTTTATATCTTGAACAGAGGTGCTGTGAACATTCCTGGGCACATCTCCTTGTGTACTGTGGTTTCTCCAGTGTGCATATCTAGAAGAGGCATCAGGTCAAAGGGTATGTCCTCTTCAACTTCAACAAGATAGGGGCATACTGCTTTCCTAAATGTGTATACCAATTTACAGTCTCACCAGCAGCATACAGGAGATTCTGATGTCCAAAAATATCCTTTCTCATTCAGAAAGTAGACATTTATCAACATTATCTTCTAATTTTTATTTCTGTCTTATACTATATCCTTTAATTGAGCTTGAATTAATTTTGGCATATGGTAGAAAATAAGAACCTAAATTGATTTTTTATAAATAACCAATTTTCCCACCATCATTTATTGTCGTGAAAAGTCCATTTTCATTAGATTTTTAAGTCTTTTTCTTCCTTATTCTCACCTGATGACTTACAGAGTTGAATTTCGGAATCTGTTATAGCTCTCCTAAATAGCTTATGGAGATTTTATTGTAATTGCATTAGGTCCAAAAATAATTTTAGTCTAAAACCCACACTAAACAGATCAAAATTCCACTCTCAAACTGAAATGACTAAACTTCACTGCACAAAATCCAGTACCCTCAGCTTCTACTGAAGTCCCTCCCATTATCTATACCTCTTCATCATCATTCAAGCTCATTAATTCAAGCAGACTTGTATGCTCTTTGTCCCTTAAATTTTTCTCATCTATTTTTATCTTCAAACTTTGCTCATGAGGTTTCCTCCCATCAGAAATGCCAACCATTCCTTCCATTCCCCAAAGAAGGGGTCCTAGCTACTCTAAGAGTCTTAGTAGTTATCCCATTATCTTGCATTGCAATTCTATTTCCTCATGCTTGTATTTAATCTCTCCAACTCGATGACTGGATTAACTAAAATAAGAAAAGGGAGGCAAGTGGAACTTGCCTGGAGAGAAGTCAGTAAGAACAGTTGTTAAGTGACTTCCCTGTGTTCCAGTGGTTAAGAATCTGTGTTTCCTCTGCAGAGAGTTCAGGTTCAATCCCTGATTGGGGAACAAAGATTTTTCCTGGTGCAGCCAGGAAAAAAAAAAAATGATTGTTGGTAACAGGCTCAGCAACCAGGTTAGGCACTCTACCCTTAAAATCTGTAACCTGGAATTGAAGAAAATAGCAGGACAAACGGAAAAGAGATGCTCAGTTATCTCACACAGTGCCTCAACATCCTTCCAAGTCCAGATATGGCCAGATGCCACAGTGGGGAAGCCAGATAATAGAGAAACCCATCATCATACCAACTAGTGCTTTAGGTCTGCCAGCTTGCACAGACATCACCTCACTATATCACTTAACCCCGCAGAACTTTTTTTTTTCTTTGATTTTTTTTTTTTTTTGGAAAAACTCACCTTTTTATAAACACTAAAAATTAAATAGTGCAGTTTTAAAAACTGTAAGATGTTTACCTGCAAAACTCTTCGAAGTAGTGACATGATCTCCATTTTATCAGGGAGTACACTGTGACTTAGAGGTTAAATGCAAGTCCAAGGTCACAGTCACACAGCTAGGAACTGGCAAGGCTAGGTCTATAACTTCAGTCTTCTAACTGACCCCAACTCACCACTCCTTCTGTCATACCCATAGTTGTTTCCATGGTAACCATGTTAACTTTTAAAAATTACTTCTTTAAATTTTTAATTGTGGCAAAAAAACCTGACATCATATAAAACTTTCCCTCAACTATTTTTAAGTGTACAGTTTAGTATATTAACCATGATCACGTTATTCTGTAATGGATTTCTAAATTTTTTTTTAATTAATTTATTTATTTATTTTTAAATTTAACTTTACAATACTCTATTGGGTTTGCAAACTGAAATTCTTTAGCCATCAAACAACTCATTTCTCCTTCCCCTCAGTCCCTGGCAGCCACCATTTTACTTTCTGTTTCCATGACTTTGACTGTTCTAGATGTCTTATATAAGAGAAATTATATAGTGTTTGTCCTTTTCTGACTGGCTTATTTCACTCAATATAATATCTTCAAAGTTTGTCCATGTTGTGGCATATGATGGGATTTCCTTCTTTCTTAAGGCTGAATAATATCCCATTGTATGGTATTTTCTTTAGTGTATTTGGAAGGATAGAAGCAGGATCTTTTTAAAATTTTTATTTATTTATTTCCTTAATTTTGGCTGTGCTGGATCTTCATTGCTTTGCGAGGGCTTTCTCCAGTTCCAGAATGCAGGGCTACTCTTTGCTGTGGTGCATGGGCTTCTTATTTCAGTGACTTCTCTTGTTGTAGAGCACAGGTTCTAGGGTGCACTGACTCGGTAGTTGTGGCACCCCAGGCTTAGTTGTCCCAAAGTATGTGGAGTCTTCCCAGACCAAGGATCGAACCCGTGATCTCCACATCAGCAGGTGGATTCTCAGCCACTGGACCACCAGGGAAGTCCCACTGTATGTTTATATCATATTTTTTTTATTCATTCACCTGTCTACAGATGAATGGTGGACTGCTTCCACCTCTTGGCAATTGCATAATGCTGCGACAAACAGAGGTGCCAATATCTCTTCAAGATCTTGCTTCTGATTCTTCTGGAATATATCCCCTTCATGGATCACTGCCTTGTCATGGAGCAGAGGCTTGCATAACTTGAAGCTATAAGCCATATCGTGTAGGGCCACCCAAGACAGACGGCTCATAGCGGAGAGTTCTGACAAAATGTGATCCACTGAAGGAGGGAATGGCAATCCACTCCAGTATACTTGCCGTGAGAATCTCATGAACTGTATAAAAGGATAAAAAGATATGACACTGAAAAATGAGTTCTCAGGTCTGAAGGTGTCCAATATGCTACTTGGGAAGAGCAGAGGAGAGCTCCTAACAGCCCCAGAAAGAAAGAAGCAGCTGGGCCAAAGCAGAAATGATGCTCAGTTGTGAACGTGTCTGGTGATGAAAGTAAAATTCGATGCTACAAAGAACAGTATTGCATAGGAACCTAGAATGTTAGGTCTATGAATCAGGGTAAACTGGACATGATCAAGCAGGAGATGATAAAATAAACTTCGACATCTTAGGAATCAGTAAACTAAAATGGACAGAAATGGGCAAATTTAATTTAAATGACTATTATATCTACTACTGTGGGCAAGAATCCCATAGAAGAAATGGAGTAACCATCATAATCAACAAAAGATTCTGAAATGAAGTACTTGGATGCAACCTCAAAAATGACAGAATGATCTCGGTTCATTTCCAAGGTGATGTGTTCAACATCACAGTAATTCAAGTCTATGCCCCTACCACTGATGCTGAAGAAGCTGAAGTTGATCAGTTCTGTGAAGATCTAGAAGACCTCCTAGAACTAACACCAAAAAAGATGTTCTATTCATCATTGGGGATTGGAATGCAAACATAGGAAGTCAAGAGATACCTGGAGTAACAGGCAAGTTTGGCCTCAGAGAACAAAATGAAGCAGGACAAAGGCTAACTGATTCTGCCAAGAGAATATACTGGTCATAGCAAATAACCTTTTTCAACAACACTAGAGACAAATTCACACATGAGCATCACCAAATGGTCAGTACTGAAATCCAATTGATTNTGCATAGAATCTCAGAAAGCCCCTAGTCCAATGCTCATGACTAAAATTAACCATGAATTTTATGCCTCTGTGCCTGTGCACATGTTATTCCTTCTGCCCGATTTATCTTCCTTGCTGTTTTCTCCCCGATCTCGTCTATCGGGTTAACTATTTTTCTTTCCAAACACAGTCCAGGCATCATCTTTTCTTAACCTGTGCCTGAGAACAGAATGAATCACACTCTCATCCCGCCCACTTGTTCATTCTGTACATTTATTATTTTTATTAGAGACCCTGTCTCATCTAGCACAGTGCAAGCCCTATGAGGACGAGACCAAATCTCTTCCTCCAGCATCATCTGCCACAATGTCCAGTTCAATAGGCATTCATCCTAACTCATCAGTTGAGTCAGCCAGGAGAGGGGAGGAGGGGTATGTCTCCCCTAAGAGTGGTGCATCAGGGTCTTTAGGCAGCAGCGGCGGGGAGTGGGGAGGGGGTTGCAGGATTAGCATAGTAATACTGTAATAAATTTGAAAGTGCAATTGAAAGTCTCAGTCGCGTCTGACTCTTTTCGACCCCATGGCCTGGGGCCTGCCAGGCTCCTCTGTCCATGGAATTCTCCAGGAAAGACTACTGGCATGGGTAGCCATTCCCTTCTCTGGGGGATCTTCCCAACCCAGGGATCAAACCCAGGTCTGCTGAATTGCAGGCAGATTATTGTCTGAGCCACCAGGAAAGCTTTAGGGGCAGTAATAGGTTTAGGGGCAGTATTGGAATCCACATGGGCCATGAGATTTTTATGTTTATTGAGAGAGGATTCCAGTTGTTTTTGTTTTGTTTTGAATGAGAAAAAGTGATTTAGTACGGAGACAAATTTGTAAACTGAAATGTCAACCTGCTATAAAAGTATTGAGAAAAAAAAAGATTAAGAACTGGTATAAAGCAAAGGAATGATTACCTGCCCAGGTGGGGATCAGAAAGTTTCAGAGAGGAGAAATGATTGATCTGGGGCTTAAGAACAAATACAAGTTTGCCAAATAAACCCCCAGGCAAATAGAGCAACCTTACCAAATCATGGAAATAGTTTTATTGTTGTTCAGTCACTCAGTCCCGTTAGACTCTCTGTAACCCCGTGGACTGCAGCACCCCAAGCTCCTCTGTCCTCCACTGTTTCTGGGAGTTTGCTCAGATTCATGTCCATTGAGTTGGTGATGCTATCTATTCATCTCACCCTCTGTTGCCCACATCTTCTCTTGCCCTCAATCTTTCCCAGCATCAGGGTGTCTTCCAGTGAGTCAGCTCTTCACAACCGGTGGCCAAAGTATTGGAGTTTCAGCTTCAGCATCAGTCCTTTCAGTGAATATTCAGGGTTGATTTCCTTTAAGATTGACTGGTTTGATCTCCTTGCAGTCTATAACATTATAAATATTACTTTGCACTCACTCTATTCTCAGACACTGCTCTAAAAGCTTTCATATGTCAGTTCATGTAATGTTTTGAACAATCTTAAAAAGTTTATACAGCGTTATCAGGTTCCACTGCTTATAACAGAGACCTAAAATAACAGTGGCTTAAACGATAGTTTAACAGGTCCTTTCTCCATAAAACCTCAGGGTCCCAGGTTTCTTTTAGCCAACTACTCTAGGCCTTCATCCTCCTGGTCCAAGATGTTGGCTAGAGCACCAGCCATCACACCGCATTCCAGATGGCAGAAGGGAGCAAAGGAACTCAACTGTCATTTTGTGGAAGTTCTACATATGTTTCATTAACCCAATCTAGTCTTTTTTTCTGGCCATGCCACACACGGCTTGTGGGATCTCAGTTCCCTCACCAGGGATTGAACCTGGACCACAGTAGTGAAACCCTGGAATATTAACCACCAGCCCACCAGGGAACTGCCAACCCAAACTATTCTCTTTTTAAAAAAATATTTATTTTTATTTCTTATTTATTTGGCTGCATTGGTCTTAGTTGCGGCACATGGGATCTTTGATCTTTGTTCTAGCATGCAAACTCTTAGTTGTGGCGTGTGAGATCTAGGGCACTGACAAGGGATTGAACGTGGGCCCCCTGCATTGGGAGTGCAGTCTTAGCCACTGAACCACCAGGGAAGTCCCTCAACAAAATCTTATAACCACAAACAGATAAGGAATACTCTGGAAAATACAATCTTTATTCTGGACATTACATCCCCATCCTAAAATGTAGGGGTTCCATACTATGGAAAGGGAAAAGAGATAATGGGAGACAATTAACTTTTTATCACACTGGAAGGAGTTATGGCCAACCTAGACAGCATATTAAAAAGCAGAGACATTACTTTGCCAACAAAGGTCCATCTAGTCAAGGCTATGGTTTTTCCAGTGGTCATGTATGGATGTGAGAGTTGGACTAGAAAGAAAGCTGAGCACTGAAGAATTGATGCTTTTGAACTGTGGTGTTGGAGAAGACTCTTGAGAGACCCTTGGACTATAAGGAGACCCAACCAGTGCATCCTAAAGGAGATCAGTCTTGGGTGTTCATTGAAAGGACTGATGTTGAAGCTGAAACTCCAATACTTAGGCCACCTGATGTGAAGAGCTGACTCATTTGAAAAGGCCCTGATGCTGGGAAAGACTGAGGGCAGAAGGAGAAGGGGACGACAGAGGATGAGATGGTTGGATGGCATCACTGACTCAATGGACATGGGTTTGGTGGACTCCGGGAGTTGATGATGGACAGGGAGGCCTGGCCTGCTGTGGTTCATGGGGTTGCAAAGAGTTGGACACGACTGAGCAACTGAACAGATCTTCATTTTTCATATAACAAAACTGATGCAAATTGTGGTTATATTATTTTCATGGTGCATTCAGGGATTTCAAGCAGTTTCTTTTGGCTGATGCACAAGTGTAAAAGTGGGAGGAATGAAAGGTGATGAGGCTGCAAAGTTGTATGATTTTAATTCTGACATGTCACATGATCAAAAAGGTAGTGGGTAGTGAAAAGCACAAAACCCAGGCAGCACTAAAGATGAGAAGACATAAGGTGAGTAATCTCAAAGCTAGATAACTGAGAGTTTGTGGATCTGAGAGATGTATTTACTAATGAGTCAGTAATTGAATGATAAATTAATTCAAATAATATTACCAACTTCAGAAGCAATTAGTATTGTAAACTTTGCCAAAAAGACCACAAAACTCATCTGACACATTTTTCAGTTTCTCTTTAAAATTTTATTTTCTTTAACTATTATGGGCTTCCCAGGTGGTGCTAGTGTTAAAGAATCCACTTGCCAAAGCAGGAGACATAAGGGATGAGGGCTCGATCCCTGGCTCGAGAAGATCCCCAGAGGAGGGCATGGCAACCCACTTCAGGACTCTTGCCAGGAGAATCCCATGTACAGAGAAGCCTGGCAGGCTACTGTTCATAGGGTCATAAAGAGTTGGATACAACTGAAGCGACTTAGCAAGCACACACACGTAGTTGATTACAGTGTTTTGTCAGTTTATGGTGTACAGCAAAGTGACTCAGTTTTACATATATATTCTTTTTCACAATCTTTTCCATTATGGTTTATTAGAAAGTACTGAATATAATTCCCTGTGCTATGTAGTTGGACATTGTTTGTCTGTTTTATATGTAGTAGTTTTCCTTTTAATTTTTGAATGTCTACCTCCCTTCTAAACAACAGTCCAATAAAGATGTAATAATATGCATTTACTGCATGTTAATTAAATCACGCAAGTTAATCCTTCCCTCACAAATATTGACTCAGTGATAAAATGAAAATTGTTTTGAAATAACACATACACAGAATTGAAGTAGTCTTCCTGTTGAAGAACAACTATTCATCAACCCCAACCTACTTTTTCACACCCTTCTCTGAACCCATGTGCTTCCGAGGAGCATGTGCTATCTTTGCTATCTTCAGCCCCACAGGCAGTGAATCACAACTGGGCCAGTTGGTGGTGATGGCATTCCTCTTGCTAGTGATGGGTTTTGGTTTGGGCACACAGTGAAATTTCAGCCAATGACACTTGCTACAAGGCTTCTCAGTAAATGTATGTAAACATTAATAAAAAGTATCAGAAGCAAAGAAGCAGCTGCTTTCCCATTAAACATTGTTGAGGATGGATGTTCTCATTGGCTGATTGTAGTCATCTTGTGAACTTGAACCCGACAAGATGAAAACTGGCGGAGCAGAAAAATGGAAAGAATTTGCATTCTTGCTAGCAGCCCTGGCAATGCTTTACTTCTGAACTTATGCCAGGTAGTATGCTCCTCATTCGGTTAATTTGAATTGAGCTGTTATTTGCAGCCAAAACTATCCTGATATTCTACCACAAGGTGTGAGTGAAAGTTGGTCAGTCATGTCCGACTCTTTGCAACCCCATGTACTACACAGTCCACGGGATTCTCCAGGCCAGAATACTGGAGTGGGTAACCTTTCCCTTCTCCAGGGGATCTTCCCAAACCAGGTATTGAACCAGTCTCCCGCATTGCAGGTGGCTTCTTTACTAAATGAGCTATCAAGGAAGCCCACATATAACAAAAATCAACAATAAAAACAGAAATCTCTTTTCCTTTCTCTTCTGCTTTTCTTCTCTAGAGGGGATCACTTTCAACTTTTAACTGTTTTGGCAGATGATTTACTTACATACTTCTAAATATTGATAATATGCTTACCTTGCTATTTTCTTGATTTATCCATAGAAAGAATGCCAACGTTTTACTGTGGAAAAGGAAGCTAAGCATTTGCACACCCCTTCCACTTCCCTTCGATGCTGTTAACATAGTTTTACAACTTTTGATTAAATCAATATTGTACTTCCATGATGACTACATAAATATTATTCACCACTGGGTCAAACAGTATACTATAATTCTGTTTCTTTTCTCATACAATTTCCCTCCTTAGAGTTAAAAACCACCCCCCACCTCTTTTAATTGCATAGTTTTCCATGTGCCTGTGATTAGTTCTCAAACCCTCCAATGGGCCTGTTCAGTTCACTTCAGGTGCTCAGTCGTGTGACTCTTTGCGACCCCACAGACTGCAGCATGCTGGGCTTCCTTATCCATCACTACCTCCCAGAGCTTGCTCAAACTCATGCCCATCGAGTTGGTGATGCCATCTAATCATCCCATCCTCTGTGTCCCCTTCTCCTCCTGCCTTCAATTTTTCCCAGCATCAGAGTCTTTTCCAGTGAGTCAGCTCTTTACAACAGTGGCCAAATTATTGGAGTTTCAGCTTAAGCATCAGTCCTTCCAAAGAATATTCAGGACTGATTTCCTTTAGGATCGATTTGCTTGATTTCCTTGCAATCCAAGAGACTCTCAAGAGTCTTCTCCAACACCACAGTTCAAAAGCATCAATTCTTCAGTGCTCAGCTTTCTTTATAGTTCAACTCTCACATCCATACATGACCACTGGAAAAACCATAGCCTTGACTAGACGGACATTTGTTGGTAATGTCTCTGGTTTTTAACATTCTGTCTAGGTTGGTCATAGCTTTTCTTCCAAAGAGCAAGTGTCTTTTAATTTCATGGCTGCAGTCACCATCTACAGTGATTTTGGAGCCCAAAAAAATAAAATCTTACACCGTATCCACTATTTCCCCGTCTATTCCCCATGAAGTGATGGGACCAGATGCCATGATCTTAGTATAGTAAGTGTTGAGTTTTAAGCCAGCTTTTTCACTCTCCTCTTTCATATTCTTCAAGAGGCTCTTTAGTCCCTCTTCACTTTCTGCCATTAGGGTGGTGTCATCTGCATATCTGAGGTTATTGATATTTCTCCCGGCAATCTTGATTCCAGCTTGCGCTTCATCTAGCCTGGCATTTCACATGATGTATTTGGCATGTGAGTTAAATAAGCAGGGTGACAATATACAGCTCTGATGTACTCCTTTCCCTATTTCGAACCAGTCTGTTGTTCCGTGTCCAGTTTTAACTCTTGCTTCTTGACCTGCATACAGATTTCTCAGGAGGCAGGTAAGGTGGTCTGGTATTCCCATCTTTTTCAGAATTTTCCACAGTTTGTTGTGATCACACAAAGGCTCTGGTGTAATCAATACAGAAGTAGATGTTTTTCTGGAATTCTCTTGCTTTTTCAATGATCCAGCATATGTTGGCAATTTGATCTCTGGTTCCTCTGCCTTTTCTAAATAAAGCTTGAACATCTGGAATTTCATGGTCCATGTACTGTTGAAGCCTGGCTTGGAGAATTTTGAGCATTCCTTTGCTAGCATGTGAGACAAGTGCAATTGTGCAGTAGTTTGAGCATTCTTTGGCATTGCCTTTCTTTGGGATTGGAATGAAAACTGACCTTTTCCAGTCCTGTGGCCACTGCTGAGTTTTCCAAGTTTGCTGGCATATTGAGTGCAGCACTTTCACAGCCTCATCTTTTAGGATTTGAAATAGCTCAGCTGGAATTCCATCACCTCCGCTAGCTTTGTTCATGTCAATGCTTCCTAAGGCCCACTTGACTTCACATTCCAGGATGTCTGGCTCTAGGTGATTACACCTTTGTATTATCTGGGTCATGAAGATTGTTTTTCTATCGTTCTTCTGTGTGTTGTTGCCACCTCTTCTTAATATCTTCTGCTTCTGTTAGGTTCATACTGCTTCTGTCCTTTATTGTGCCCATCTTTGCATGAAATGTTCACTTGGTTTCCCCGATTTTCTTGAAGAGATCTCTACTCTTTCCCATTCTATTGTTTTCCTCTGTTTCTTTGCATTGATCAGTTAGGAAGGCTTTCTTATCTCTCTCCGCTATTCTTTGAAACTCTGCATTCAAATGAGTATATCTTTCCTTTTCTCCTTTGCCTTTCACTTCTCTTCTTTTCCCAGTTATTTTGTAAGGTCTCCTCAGACAACCATTTTGCCTTTTGCATTTCTTTTTCTTGGGGATGGTCTTGATCACTGCCTCCTGTACAATGTCAAGAAACTGTCCATAGTTCTTCAGTTACTCCATCAGATCTAATCCCTTGAACCTATTTGTCACTTCCACTTATAATCATAAGGGATTTGATTTAGGTCGTACCTGAATGGTCTAGTAGTTTTCTCTACTTTCTTCAATTTAAGTCTGAATTTTGCANTGTCAAGAAACTGTCCAGAGTTCTTCAGTTACTCCATCAGATCTAATCCCTTGAACCTATTTGTCACTTCCACTTATAATCATAAGGGATTTGATTTAGGTCGTACCTGAATGGTCTAGTAGTTTTCTCTACTTTCTTCAATTTAAGTCTGAATTTTGCAATAAGGAGTTCACGATCTGGGCCACAGTCAGCTCCTGGTCTTGTTTGTGTTGACTGTATAGAGCTTCTCCATCTTTGGCTGCAAAAAATATAATCAATGTGGCAGCAGGAGCCATGGCTATCTGTTGCAGGGGTCTTTGGTTCACGGTGTGGTTGTTACCAGAAAGGTGAGGCAGAGGTCGTGAAAGTCTGGGGCAGTAATCAGAACACTTACGTGTATGTAGTTTGTTGTGTGGGTTGCAGTTGCATTTCTGGGCTTGGATGGGGCTTCATTGCAAAGAATGAAGTTGTGATGGAGCTAGAGATTGATGAAAGGACCAGAGCCTGAAGCTCTGAAAGTCATGAGGGGCATAGGTATGGAATAGGAATGTCCTTGGAAGGAAAGATGCAGCTACATGGGTGACACAGCCTGTGGGGTAACCCTTTTAAAAGGAGGAGGTCGCCATTAACCCCACCCACCATATAGCTGCCAAGCAGATGACCCACAAACTGCAGAAATGGGGTTGTAAGATCCCATCAATGTGATCTTTTCTTTCCTGTTAAAATCATTGTCTTTGCTTTCTCTCCTCCCTCTCTCATTCTCCCTGTTTCTGAACCCTCTTCCATTCCTTTCTCCTTCCATACTAGGCAACCACCCTATGGTGATTAACATGTATAATCATCTGTATGTGCTGGCAAAATGGGAATTGCTTTCTGTATATTTTAAATTTATACAAATGGTTTTCCCACACATGCATTCCATTTCTTACTATTTTCATTGGGTACTATATTTTTATGATTAAGCCATATGTCTGAAGTATATAGATCTAGTTTGTGGTTTGTTAAGTGTTGCAGAATACTTCATGGTGTACATCCATCACATTTTTACCTGTTTCCCAGGGATGCATATCCAGATTGTCTACTACTCTATGACATCACAAACAATGCCCAACAATGTACCTGGACGCAAATATCTTTGAGCTATCACATCTCAGAGTGTAATGGCTAGATCAGAGGGTACATGAACACATGCTTTTGCTCTCCAGAATAGCTGTATCTGTGTGTCTACACTCCCATCACAGTGCAGTAGGGTTCCTCTGTGCCCATGTGTCTCCAACATTTTGGTATCATTTAATTTCCTAATTTTTTTAATTCTAAAAGATATGATTAAATCTAAAAGGTTTTTAATTCTAAAAGGTGATTAAGTCTTCATTTTTCTGGTTGCTAAGAAGTTTGACAATTTTTGTGGGTTTCATCTGAAATTTGCCTTTATATATTTATTGCTAATTTTTCCATTGGCATTTTCCCTTATTGATCTGCAGAATTCCTTCTATAGTCTACGTTTACCCACTCATTGATTCCAAGTATCTTTTCTTCCATCTGTCATTTATCTATAGATATTTTGTGACCAGAAATGCTTAATTTTGATATAATAATATTTTTCCTGTATACCGTATACTTTTGAAGTTTAAGAAGCCATTTACCACCTCTAAATTAGAGCTAGTCTCATTTAAAATCATGGCATTTGGTCCTATCACTTCATGGCAAATAGATGGGGGAAATGCGGCAACAGTGTCAGATTTCATTTTCTTGGGCTTCAAAATCAAGGCAGACAGCCCCAGCAGCCATGAAATTAAAAGACACTTACTCCTTGAGAGAATAGCTATGACAAACCTAGACAGCGTATTAAAAAGCAGAGACATCACTTTGCCAGCAAAGTCCATATAGTCAAAGCTATGGTTTTGCCAGTAGTCATGCACAGATGTGAGTTGGACTGTAAAGGCTGAGTACCAAAGAATTGATGCTTTCAAACTGTGGTGTTGGAGAAGACTCTTCAAAGTTCCTTGGAGAGCAAGGAGATCAAACCTGTCAGTCCTAAAGGAAGTTGACCCTGAATATTCATTGGAAGGACTGATGCTAAATCTGAAGCTCCAAAACCTTAGGCACCTGATGTGAAGAGATGACTCACTGGAAAATACCCTGATTCTGGGAAAGATTGAGGGCAAGTGGAGAAGGGGACAATAGAGGATGAGATGGTTGGATAGCATCACTGACTCAATGGACATGAGTCTGAGGAAACTCAGAAAGATGGTGAAGGCCAGGGAAGCCTGGCATGCTGCAATTCACGAGGTCATAAGAGTTGGACAACGCTTATCAACTGAATGACATTTATCATTTAAGGAATCTAGTTTTGTTTTTCTCTACATAGTAAGCTGCTGCTGCTGCTAAGTTGCTTCAGTTGTGTGCACCTCTGTGCAACCCCATAGACAGCAACCCACCAGGCTCCTCCGTCCCTGGGATTCTCCACGTAAGATCACTGGAGTGGGTTGCCATTTCCTTCTCCAATGCATGAAAGTGAAGTCACTCAGTCGTGTCCGACTCTTTGTGACCCCATGGACTGCAGCCCACCAGGCTCCTCCGCCCATGGGATTTTCCAGGCAAGAGTACTGGAGTGGGTTGTCATTTCCTTCTCTAATATCGTTAGCTAGTATCCTCTAAATAACTTAATGAAAAAACTTTCCTTTTTTATTGTCACCTTTATAAAATACTAAGTTGCCATATATCCATGCTTTATCTCTATTTATTTGCATTGTTCTCTGGCCATATAGTAGCTTCCCTGGTAGCTGATAAAGAATTCACCTACAATGCAGGAGACCCTGGTTCGATTCCTGGGTCAGGAAGATCCACCAGAGAGGGAGTGGCTACCCACTCCAGCATTCTTGGGCTTTCCTTTTGGCTCAGCTGGTAAAGAATCTGCCCGTGATGCAGGAGACCTGGGTTCGATCCTTGGGTCAGGAAGATTTCCCTGGAGGAGGGAAAGGCTACCCACTCCAGTATTCTGGCCTGGAAAATTTCATGGGGTCACAGAGTCGGACACCACTGAGCGACCTCCACTTTCAAATAGATATCCTGTAATCTTGGTCAATTCTGGGATAGTTTTTAACTTTTGCTTTTGTTAAATGTTTGGATTTTTGTAGACTGACTGTCCTCTGGCAACTTTGCTGAACCTCTTTATAGTTTGAATAGTTTGCTGACTGTTGGATTTTTCAGATATTTTTTATTTGCAAAGGAATCTTTTTCCCTCTTCTCTTTCAATCCTTACACATTATAGTTTTTTTTTTTTTTTTTTGTCGTTCCTTATAGTATTAGCCAGAATCTGTACTACTACAGTAGGCTTCCTCATTGCATTCCGATCTCAATTTCTCAAAGAAAATGTATTTTAATCTAACATTTCTCCACTAAGAATAACATTTAGTGCATATTTTTTATATATGACTTTTAACCAAGTTAAAATTATTCTATTGATAGCTTGAGGTTTAGATTTTTTCATAAGTAGGTATGAAGCCTTACCACATGTTTTTCTATGTCACTCTTTGTCTATCACTCTGATATTTTCTGATGTTGAGTCACCCTAGCATCCCTGAGATAAACCTTATTTGTCATGTTTTTAAAAAATACACCATTAGATTTGGTAGCTAATATTTTAAACTGTGAATATATATTCATAACAAGCAAAATAAGCCTTTTTCTTCATTTTCATCTGATTTTGGAATCAATGCTACATTTGTCAATAATTACATTTGTAAATTCCATTTGTCAATAATTAAGATTGCCACCTAGCTTTTTGGTTCATATTTGTTTGGTGTATCTTTTTTTTTTTTTGGCAATAGCTTTATTCAGATGTACTTCACATATAATTCATTTATTTGAATGTACAATTTAATAGTTTTTAATATGCCCAGAGTTATGCAACCATAACCACAATCAATTTTTGAATATTTTCATCATCCCCCAAAGAAATCTTATCAGCAATCAGCCATCAACCCTTCCATTTCCCCCCCACCTCCCAGCCCCAGGCAAATACTGTATATATGTTCTCTATAGAGTTGACTATTCTGAAAATTTGATGTAAATAGAATCATACATATGTAGTCTTTTGTGGCTATCTTTACTTAGTGTGTTTTCAAGATTCATCAGAGTTGTAGCATACATTAGTACATGGATGAATATTTCTTTCCTTTTCGTGGATGAATAATATTCCATCATATGTGTACTTTTATCCATTCATCAACTGATGGACATTTGAATTTCCCTCTTTTGGTTATTGTGAATAACTGTTATGAATATTCATAGAAAAGTTTTTGTGTGGATTTGTTTTCAATTCTCTTCAGCATATACCTAGGAGTGAAACTGTTGTATCAAATAGCAACTGTTTGAAGAGTTGTCAGACTGCAGCTATACCATTTTATATTCCTAATAGCAGTGTGTGAAGCTTTCTATACACTCTCACCAATACTTTTTTTTAAAATTATAGCCATCCTGGTGGGTGTGAAATGGTATCTCATTGTGGTTTCAATTTGCATTTCCCTACTGACTAATGATATTAAGCATTTTTTTGTGTGCATTTATTGACCACTTGTATATTTTCTTTGGAGAAATGTCTATTCAGATCCTTTGACCACTGAAAAAATTGAGCGGTCTTATTATTGTTATTACACTTGACACTCCTGTTGGGCCTTTCAACCTGATGACAAGTTCTGGGATAGCCTCTTATTTCATTTTAATTATTGAATTTTTTCTCACTTACAACATAGTCAGCATTACCTTATATCCTAAACATGTTAAAAACATGGCTTTTCATTTTTACATAGTCCTGTATCAAAAGATCTAAATGTATCAGAGATTTTAAGCAGCACGAGGCATTATCAAACCTGTGTTTTTTGATGTTCAGTCAAGAAGAGTAGAGAAAATGAACTGGAGTAGATAAGAGTCTATAATCTTGGAGAGAAATGATGGAAGTCTTATCTAAGGCAGTAGCGGTAGGGGGTAAAGCAAAAAAAAAATGACAAGTTTATACTTCTATTAGGAAGTAGAATGGCACAGGACTTGGTGAGTGATTAAGAGAAAAAGGAAAACTACTAAGTTACCCTCAGGTGTATGGTTTGGATAATACCAAGCATAGAATTTCCTGAAATAAGAATCATGTATTTTTAATATGTTTAATAGTTACTTACCTATTGTTTGGGCTTCCCTTGTGGCTCAGCTGGTAAAGAATCTGCCTACAATGCAGGAGATCCAGGTATGATCCCTGGGTTTGGAAGATTCCCTGGAGAAGGGAAAGGCTACCCACTCCAGTATTCTGACACGGAGAATTGCATGGACTATATAGTCCACCGAGTCGCAAAGAGTCGGACACGACTGAGAGACTTTCAGTTTCACTTATTGTTCAGACTCACCTGAGTTAAGTAAGTAAGTGAAGCCGCTCAGTCATGTCCGACTCTTTGTGACCCGGTGGACTGTAGCCTACCAAGCTTTTCCGTACATGGGATTCTCCAGGAAAGAATACTGGAGTGGGTTACCATTTCCTTCTCCAGGGGATCTTCCCGACCCAGGGATCGAACCCAGGTCTCCCGCATTAGAGGCAGACACTTTAACCTCTGAGCCAACAGGGAAGATCTAAAACTACGTAAGTAAGTGAAGCCGCTCAGTCGTGAGTTAAGTTAGCTCATATCTAAATGTAAGTTACAAATGTTCTATAGAAAAAAAATTTCCCCCAGTGCTACACTCTCATAGATAAGGTACCAAACCTTTAGAAGGATCAACTTTTAAACTAAGATTCTTTGGAGAAATAGTTAAAAGGAAGTATGGAAAAATTAGCAGTAAAAAAAATTCAAGTTTAAAATTATGGATGGAGGAAAAGAAGAAAATTTTATCACAAAATATTGGAATCTTTAGAAAATAAAAAGTTATTCTGCTATTATAAATACTTTCATTTTTGTATATTTACTTTGAGTTTCAAAATGAATTTTATATTTTCCTTTTCATCAGTGAAACACCTGTTTAACCAGTAATATTAAAAGTACTGATGCAAATTTACTCAATATATTTTTCTCAAAAATGCAAACAGTATTAAAAGTATAACTGCAAATTTACTAAATATATTTTTCTCAAAAATGAAAATCACTATTTCTTTAAAAGTTTAATTCTATTTAGAGTATTTATATTTAAATATGTCAGTGTATTTAAATATAAATAGGACAGAAAGAGTAAAGACTTAACAGAAGCAGAAGAGATTAAGAAGAGGTGGAAAGAATAGACAGAAATATACAAAGAGTCTTAATGACACGGATAACTACAATGTTGTGGTCACTTATCTAGAGCCAAACATCCTGGAGTGTGACGTCAAGTGGGCCTTAGGAAGCATTACTACAAACAAAGCTAGTGGAGGTGATAGAATTCCAGCTGAGCTATTTAAAAACCTAAAAGATGATGTTGTTGAAGTGCTGCACTCAATATGTCAGCAAATTTGGAAAGCTCAGCAGTGGCCACCGGACTGGAAAAGGTCAGTTTTCATTCCAATCCCAAAGAAAGGCAATGCCAAAGAATGTTCAAACTACTGTACAACTGTGCTCATTTCCTATGCTAGTAAGGTTACACTCAAATCCTTCAAGCTAGGCCTCGGCAGTACATGATCCAAAAACTTCCAGATGTACCAGCTGGATTTAGAAAAGACAGAGGAACCAGAGATCAAATTGCCAACATTCACTGGCTCATAGAAAAAGCAACAGAACTCCAGAAAAGCATAAACTTCTGCTTCATTGACTACACTAAAGTCTTGACTTTAGTACTAAGTCACTTCAGTCATGTCCGACTCTTTGTGACCCCATGATCTGTAGCCTGCCAGGCTCCTCTGTCCATGGGATTTTTCCAGGAAAAGATATCAAAGTGGGTTACCATTTCCTCCTGCAGGGGATCTTCCCAACCCACGGATTGAACCCACATCTCTTATGTCTCCTGCATTGGCAGGCGGGTTCTTTACTACTAGTGCCACCAGTCTGCTTTTTTTTTGACTGTGGGGATCACAACAAATTGTGGAAAATATTTCCCTGGTGGCTCAGACAGTAAAGAATCTGCCCACAATGTGGGAGACCCAGGTTCAATCCCTGGGTCGGAAAGATCCCCTGGAGAAGGGAATGGCGCCCACTCCAGTACTCTTGCCTGGAGAATTCCATGGACAGAGGAGCCTGGTAAGCTATGGTCCATGGGGTCTCAAACACATGTGAGACACAACTGAATGACTCACATACACATTTAAGGAGATGGGAATACTAGACCACTTTACTTGTTTCCTGAGAAATCTGTATGCAGGTCAAGAAGAAACAGCTATAATCCTACATGGAACAAATGACTGGTTCAAAATTGGGAAAGGAGTAAGACGAGGAGTATATTATCACACTGCTTATTTAACTTATATATAGAGTAAGTAAGTGTTGGCTGCTCAGTCGTGCCCGACTCATTGCTACCCCATGGACTGCAGCCCACCAGGCTCCTGTGTCCGTAAGATTTCCAGGCAAGGATACTGGAGTGGGTTGCCATTTCCTTCTCCAGGGGATCTTCCCGACTCAGAAATTGAACCCAGGTCTCCTGCACTGCAGGCAGGTTCTTTACAGACTGAACTATAAGGGAAGCCCATATATAGAGTACATCATGTAAAATGCCAGGCTGGAGGAAGGAGAGTGAAAAATCTGGCTTAAAATTCAACATTCAAAAAATTAAGATCATGGCATTCAGTCCCATCACTTCATGGCAAATAGAAGGGGCTAAAGTGGAAACAGTGACAGACTTTATTTTCCTAGGCTCCAAAATCACTGCAGATGGTGACTGCAGCCATGAAATTAGAAGACACTTGCTTCTTGGAAGAAAAGCTATGACAAATCTAGACAGCATATTAAAAAGCAGAGATATCACTTTGCCAACAAAGCTATGGTTTTTCCAGTAGTCATGTACGGATGTGACAGTTGGACCACAAAGGAGGCTGAGTGCCAAAGAACTGACGCTTTTGAACTGTGGTGTTGAAGAAGACTCTTGAGAGTCCCTTGGACCACAGGGAGATCAAACCAGTCAACTCTAAGGAAAATCAACCTGAACAGTCACTGGAAGGACTGATGCTGAAGCTGAAGTTCTAATAGTTTGGCTACCTGATGTAAAGAGCCAACTCACTGGAATAGACCCTGATGCTGGAAAGACTGAAGGCAAAAGAAGAGGATGACAAAGGATGAGACGGTTGGATGGCATCACTGACTCAATGAACATGAATTTGAGCAAACCCTGGGAGACAGTGAAGGACAGGGAAGGCTGGCATGCTGCAGTCCATGAGGTTGCAAAGAGTTGAACATGATTTTGCGACTCAACTACAATGCTAGTGTAATCTACATGTATTAAGCAAGTAGGGGCTTCTCAAATAAAGAAAAAACAGTCTTATTTGGTTTTATAAATATAAAGATGATTTAAAAAGTTAAAAATTGAGCTTAAAAAACACAACCCAAACCACTTGTTTTTGAAAGTCACACCAGCCGTCTACTTCTAAAAAACCCTTATCAAAGCTATTTCTTCAAACCCAACATTTACTAATTCAACAGATGGGTTTTTAAAATGAGGAATGTAATTTTACTTTCAACTCACTGATTATATACTCAACTGGCAGCTTTTAAAAAATAATTTTAGAATACACGAAGACTTGAATTAAACCATTCTCAGCATTTTCCCAGGATTGTTTGCTAACTGGCTTGTTTTTATTTATATATGAGCTTTTAACATGTCTGCCACAGGTAGTACACAGAAATAATTATCTGCAACTATAAAACCTATCAAGTAAACGCCCAATGTAACATCATTGCTTTTTCCTTCTCTTATAAGAATCATTACTATGAACGCGAACTCGCTGGTATACAGAGGATGCTATTTTCATGCTGTCTTTCTTTGTAAATGTCTTCTCTACTGCTCCAGGTTTCCAAAGTAACAACTGTGCATCTTCTCCTCCAGTTAGCAAAGAATCATCCTGCGTATTCCAACAGAAGGACCGGACTGTAGCAGCATGCCCTCCTTGAAGGCTGGTCACATGGACCAATCCTGATGTCACACAGCTCATTATGTGAATGATTCCTGTGTTTGTCCCTCCAACAACAAACAATTTGTCTGTCTTTTCATGATATAGGCCACCAATCAAATAGTCCAAAATCCCTTCTTTCACGTTAATTACTTCTCTAACATCTGGAATGTTCAAACATGTAATTGGTTCATCTGTATCCAGATGATTAAGATCCCACCAACAAAATCCCTCATCATGTGTCATGCAGTAAATCTGTTTATAATCTTTCCCAGACCAACCAATAAAGCTTACTGATGAAACTGAGTTACAGGTTGTGACCAGTGCATCGTCTTCATTATCTGCGCTAATATCAAATACATTTACCAGGCCATCAGTTGAACCTGAGACTACCATGTTTGGATTACTGGGATGGAAACGTACTTGAGTGATATCATCACTATGTGTCTCTGAATATGCACCAAGTGGCTCTTTGGTAGTAGACAAGTCCTGAGAATTAATTCTCGCATCCCAAAATACCAACAATGCATCATCATCAACTTTTTCTGTACCAGCACAAATGACATGATCATTAGAACTGATATCAAAACTGACAAAAATATTGGAAGGGTAACCCTTGAACAGCTGGACAGGCTTTCCACTGGCCAGTCGAGCATCCCAGCACTTTACAGTGCCATCAGTGCATGAGGAATACACACTGCCATGGGAATTTGCAAACTTGACTCCATTAAGTCCAGGATATCCTCTAAATTCTCGTATTACATTTAACCTTTCTTTATCATATATTCTGATTGATCCATTAGAACATAAAACAGCAACCAAGCTTCCTTTTTCTGTTTTTACAGTCTTTGATGTGTCTATGCCAAGCAGGTAAGTAGGCTCTTTCGTTTCTGAGGAACGTTTAACAATGTTCAAGTTGGCAAATTGTTCTTCAATCTTCTCCATATCAGGAGTGCATCCAAGGGTAGTAAAAATCTGTAATAAAAACAAAAATTGAAATTAAATCCAAAGCGTCTCTACATTGTAATTAAATCAAAACATTTCCCTCTGAGAGCTGGCACAAGAAAACAGAAATAAAATCTAATATTTTAATCATTCCCCTACTATGATGTAACTAAAACTCAGCTGCTTCCTTCTAATTCAACCACTTTTAATATACTGAATATATTGCCAGTAAGAGATTATAAAAATGTATGTACATGTACATACATTGCTTAGTAATTCCTTTCAGCTCAAACCTAATTATTGCTCCTACTCATGGTCCTCAGCATTAGCCAGGATCTCTACTTTGGGATAATCTTCTCCTGGCCCCAGATACCTTATACAGTTATAGAATCTAACACAGATGTGTTGGCAGAAAAATAGTCCCTCAAAGATGTTCATGCCTTCATCCCAGGAACCTATGAATATGTTAGGTTACATGGCAAAGACGAATTGACGTTGTAAATGGAATTAAGGTTGCTAATCAGTTGATATTAAAATAGATTATTGAGGATTATCTGGGTGAACCCAAAGTAATCACCAGTGCCCTTAAAAGTAGAAGCAGGCAGAATATGAGAATCAATGGGAGATGTTCCTGTGGAAGAAAGGTTCAGAGAGATACATTACTGATTTGGGCGAGGGAAGCCAATAATTGGGTGGCCTCTAGAGACTGGAAGAGGCAAGGAAATAGCTTCCTTTAGAGCCTCCATATGAAAGTGCTACTCTGCTGATCCTTGATTTTAGCCCAGTGAGACCCACTTTGAACTTCTGACCTCCAAAGCTATAAAAAAATTTAGGTCATTTCAAGCCACCAATTTTCCAGTAATTTTGTTACAGCAGCGATTAAAAAAAAACTAATAGAGGTATCCAGTAGGAACTGCAGAGAAGTGCTTCTCAGGCAGGAGCAGCTTGCAAATGGTGCAGCTGGAATTTGAACCCAGCCATTTTGGCTTCAGGAACAGTGATCTTGACCACCATTGCTTCTCAATGGTAGGTTGTATATAGAACAAGTTTCAAGCCAGAAAAATATGCATAAAGTCTAGTGACTTTATCCCAAGTTTTTCTATCTTGGTTTCACCAAATGAATATTCTTGCCAGCCTCACAAATTCATTTTCATTCTTAAGATGAAATGCTTTTTTTTCTCTGTTGTTTTAGTAATAGCTTTTTAGCTGTCTTTTCATCTTTACAAGGAGAAATGATTATGAACTCAAGAGTGGTTAGAGATATTAACTGAAATAATGTGTCTGGCAGATCATGGTACACATTCAACAAATGTTACATAAAAATGACCAGGATTACCATTACCAATAACACTAATACCACATGGTGAAGAATTCAAATCTATCAGAGTGGCTCCAAACGGCACAATTAAACCAACAGGCAAAATATATTAAAAGTTGGATTGAGGTTCAAAAGAAGAATAAGTATCTTCTCCAATTTTAAACTTTGAATATTTTAAAACTTACAAAAGTTGAAAGAATAGTACAATGGACACCCACACACATACACACAATCTTTCACCTCCAAGGATCACCAACTTGCTTTCTTCTATCTCTATAAACACAAACACATGCATTTTTGATGAGCTATTTGAAATTGAACTGCAGACAAAATGTCATTTCACATCTAAATACTTTGACACAGAGAACCTCCCCAATCTGCTTTCTTAACACTGAATTTTTTGAAAAGTCCGGCCAGTTGTCTCGTAAAATGTCCTATATTCTAGATTTTTCTAATTGTCTCCTCTTCAAGATTCGATTCCAGTTTAACATTGTTATCAGGGATACAATTTATGTGATGCTGCTGCTACTGCTGCTGCTAAATCACTTCAGTCGTGTCTGACTCTGTGCGACCCCATAGACGGCAACCCACCAGGCTCCCATGTCCCTGGGATTCTCCAGGCAAGAACACTGGAGTGGGTTGCCATTTCCTTCTCCAATGCATGAAAGTGAAAAGTGAAAGTGAAGTCGTTCAGTTGTGTCTGACTCCTAGCGACCCTGTGGACTGCAGCCTACCAGGCTCCTCCATCCATGGATTTTCCAGGCAAGAGTACTGGAGTGGGTTGCCATTGCCTTCTCCATTATGTGATGCTGGGGACTTCTTATTGCATCACATCATAGAGGCTCATAATAACAACGCTGATCACTTTCTTAATTTGTTGGTGCTCAAACCGTCTCTGACCTGACCACTGAGAAACTCCTCAGGCCAGCTTCTGTGTGCTTTTGATATGTCATTATCACAATTAGTCTGTAAGTCCCTACATGGAACAACTCTGTATAAGAATAAGCTAAGTCTGAAAATAGTGAGTTCCTTTAAGTATTCAGAGACTAGAATACCATTTACCTCCTCAGCATAACTGTTGGTTTTAAAACCAGATAGGTTAAATGGCCTTCTCTCCTTGAACGCATCATGCTTCTGTCTCAGGACTGTGGCAGTAGCTGCTTCTCTCTCTGGAATACTATCTACATTTTTTATATGAGTAACTCCTGCCTGTTATTCAGGTCTCAATATGTTACCTCCCCAGAGAGAACTTCCCTGATCAACCAACCTAAAGCGGCCGGTCACTCCCTATCATATTGCCCATTTTGTTAAATAAAAAATTAAAAATGCTTTAATTATGAACTATTTCAAATATACAAAGAAGTATAGAAAAAAGGAAACATACTCAAATATTGTATTACCTAGATTTAACAGATGTTAACATTTTGCCATATTTGCCTCAGTTTTTTATTTAAAGAAATGAAATGACAGATACAACTTCTATGATTAACAAATTCTAAAAATGGCATCACATTTATATGTATCTTTGCTACAATTTGCTCTTTTCACCCAATATTTTTGAAAAACTTGATTTTACCTGACTTTCTTGCTTTTTTGTTATCAATATGCTAACTGTTGAATAAATGAATGAATAATTGATTCAGCGTTCATGCATAAAGAGCTGAAGAGTCCAGGAGAAGCAGAATAAACCTAAAATGATATGTCATATGTCTGTATGTTTGCAGGGAGAGCTCTGCTTATGGAAATTAGTAACATAATGGCATTCTTTAGCAGTGCTTTAAATAAAGCACAAAAAGGAAATAAAAAGACTTTATATTTGTGAAAGAAACATTATTTAACATAATTTTTTTTTTTACTACAACCTATTCAAATACGTCCTAAAATGTGTGTTCACTTTAAGAGTATACTGCCTACACACTTCAAGTAAAAAATCCTTTTAAATTCCAGATAGAAAACAACTACCCATTCTTGAAATAATCAAAGTGTTAATAAGATTACAAAAGAAACAATTCTTTGCTACTGTTTCATATTGATCTCTGCATATGAAATATCAAATTGATGAGAATTTTAAACAATAAGAAAGTTGAACGCGACTTTTAAGTTAACAGTAAGTTACAGGACTATGGCTGTGTACTGCTACCCCCAAGCAATACAGCCATGCTATACTCCTCCCCCAACAGTGTTGCCCAGAGAGTCTGTTTCACATTGGAACAGTCCCCTGCAAGGCTTTAATCCAAAGGATTCTGGGATCGATGATGCAGGCAGAGTGGGCCCCAGATGGAACGCTACAGCAAACCAACATTTTAAGACAGCAGTAATGGTAACAATCTCAGTAGTGTTCCTTCCACCTGACACACTGTTTAAATGCACTATAGTGCTTCAAAACGAGAGAAAGATATTAGAAGATAGGTAGATCCCACAATGCTCTCAATATTATAGAGTTTATATTCATTCGTCTGCAGGTACAAATAGTAAAATATTACTTTAATCTCCTTGGGAAAAGATGAAAACCTCTGATTTACATTTTGACACATTAATATGCCTATGCAAATGAGCCATATTTGAAATATAACTTCCAAGGTTACACAGTTAATCTTAATTTTACATACTAATGAATCATTGTAAAATGATAAATAAACCTTTTTATTTCTATGTATGCNCAGGCTCCTCTGTCCATGGGATTTTCCAGGCAAGAGTATTGGAGTGGGTTGCCATTGTCTTCTCCGAATAGTTACAGCAAAAAGACCTAAAATCCAAGGAACACTTGGGTACCCATGGGGATTGCCCTTACCCTACAGTGTGTGTGTGTGTGTGTGTGTGTGTGTGTGTGTGTGTGTGTGAACTTTGTAACCTGGGGCTAGGGTAGGGGTAAAATGAGTTTTGTGCTGAGGTTCAGTCTATTTCTTCAAACATACTGAATGATAATTAGCTTTGATTTTTCCATCTATTCATAATGATAGCAGAGGGCAACGCACAACAGAAAGGGGGCTGCAAGCTTTCCACTTAGCAATTAATTCTATTATTAAATGCTAAGAAAAAAATAAGTGCCTGCCAGCTGTAGCTTTATTATGTTTTCCCAGAAATAATAATGAGAAGGCTGAGGAAGTATATTATTTCTTCTTTTCTCCCCCACCCTCGTAGGAGAAGGGAAAAAAAAAAAAAAAACATGGGTGGGTGTTCCTTCCTTGTGAAAATAAAATGATTCTGCTGTGAGAAGGTAACTTGGACAGGGCTGAAAGAAGGGGGTTGGTATATAATGGAAAGTGTCATTGTTTTGTCTTTTTTATTTGTTTTTGAAATGGAGCTTCTAGCTCTGGGTCAGAACCCATGCTAAGCAAGATGGGAATTGAAAAACAGGGAGTACTTGGAGCTTCCTTGGCATAGACACTGAAAAAAGTGAAAGTGTGAGCCACTCAGTCGTGTCTGACTGTTCGCAACCCCATGGACTGTAATAGCCAACCAGGCTCCTCTGTCCATGGAATTCTCCAGTCAAGAATATTGGAGTGGATAGCAATTTCCTTCTCCGGGGGGCGGGGGTCTTCCCAATCTAGAGATTGAACCCGGGTCTCCTGCATTGCAGATGGATTCTTTACTATCTGAGCCACCAGGGAAGCCATGTACACACCTGAATTAAACAAAAAATACGGCAAAAGCCACAGCTGTGAAATAAACAGTTCTCTGAGAGCATCAGGAGAGGGTGGCTATGGGCAATAACAGAATTTTGGTGGAGATGTTAATCATAAGTCAAAATGTAGCTATTCAGTAACTTAGGGCTTCCCTGGTGGCTCAGACTGCAAAGAGTCTGCCTGCAATGCAGGAGACCTGGGTTCAATCCCAGGGTTGGGAAGATTATATGGAGGAGGGCATGGCAACCCACTCCAGTATTCTTGCCTGGAGAATCCCCCTGGACAGAGGAGCCTGGTGGGCTACAGTNCCCTTCTCCTGCCTAAAATCTTTCCCAACATCGGTATCTTTTCCAGTGAGTCAGCTCTTCCCATCAGGTGGCCAAATACTGGAGTTTCAGCTTCAGCATCAGTCCTTCCAATGAATATTCAGGACTGATTTCCTTGAGGATTGACTGGTTTGATCTCCTTGCAGTCCAAAGGATTCTCAAGAGTCTTTCCCAACACCACAGTTCAAAAGCATTAATTCTTTAGCACTTAACTTTCTTTATAGTCCAACTCTCACATCCACAGATGACTACTGGAAAAACCATAGATTTGACTAGACAGACCTGTCAGCAAGGTAATGTGTCTGCTTTTTAATATGCTGTCTAGGTTGGTCCTAATCACATGAGCCTTTTAAAAGGACCTCAGTCCTACAAACACAAGTAACTAAATTTTTCTGACAGCTCCTAATTTTGGAAGAATATTTTGTGGCCCAAATGAGAAGCGTAGCCCCAGTCATCATTTGATTTTGGATAATGAGACCCTGAGCAAAGAATCCAACCACTCTTGCCCAGATATCCAACCTATGTAATTGTGAGCTAATAAATGAATGTGACTTCCAGTTCACTGGTAATGTGTTACACAGCAACAGAATTCTAATATGGGTTCTAATCATTTATCTTTGAGCTTTTCAAGCACCCTGTAATCATAATAAATCGATAACCAGCTTCAAGAATACCCACTTCCTATTTTGAACAACATATAACTTGAAAGACTGTACATAATATATTTCTTTCAAAAGCATACATCACTATTCTCAGTGTTACACAGAAATAAATTCATTAAGAGACCAGGAAAGTTGGCAGATTCAAATTACAGAATTTCAATGATATATGAAGTAGAGATCTTTGTTAAAGAAAATCTATTGTTTAAAAGAATATCAGATAGAAGGCACAAAAGTAAGCAGTTCAGTTTAGTTCAGTCACTCAGTCGTGTCCAACTCTTTGCGACCCTATGAATTGCAGCACGCCAGGCCTCCCTGTCNACTTTGTATCCCAATACTGAGATGAGACAAGGAGGAAAAGTCCAGATAAAGGAAGTTCAGTTCAGTTCAGTTCATTCGCTCAGTCGTGTCCGACCCCATGAATTGCAGCACGCCAGGCCTCCCTGTCCATCACCAACTCCTGGAGTTCACTCAGACTCAAGTCCATCGAGTCAGTGATGCCATCCAGCCATCTCATCCTCGGTCGTCCCCTTCTCCTCCTGCCCCCAATCCCTCCCAGCATCAGAGTCTTTTCCAATGAGTCAACTCTTCACATGAGGTGGCCAAAGTACTGGAGTTTCAGCTTCAGCATCATACCTTCCAAAGAAATCCCAGGGCTGATCTCCTTCAGAATGGACTGGTTGGATCTCCTTGCAGTCCAAGGGACTCTCAAGAGTCTTCTCCAACACCACAGTTCAAGTTCAGTAGAGTCTAAAGCCGTGTTGGCTAAAAAGTTTTCATTAAGTGATCTTGAAACACATTGGATAGAAAATGCTCATTAATCTCTAATCTGAGGAACAGTCCTTAGATAATAAAGAGCTGATTTACTTGATAACAACATCCCTAAACATTAAGTTGGAGAAGGAAATGGCAACCCACTCCAGTGTTCTTGCCTGGAGAATCCCAGGGATGGTGGAGCCTGGTGGGCTGTCATCTATGGGGTCGCACAGTGTTGGACACAACTGAAGCGACTCAGCAGCAGCAGCAAATATTAAGTATTTCTTCTGAAGCTTTTGCCTTAGTAAGATTTAAGTTATCTTTATCAATCAAAATGTTCTTTTATTTTACTCCCTATTAAAATAAACCCAATAAACTGTTATTTCTATATATAAAGTACATTCAAAATACATCTAACTGCAACTAGGCATTCCTCTTATTCTTGAATTGACCAAGTTTGAATATGAAATCTGAAGGACAGCCTAGCTAGCTTAAATAATTCCATAATGGAAATGAAAGTTGCTCAGTTGTGTCCAACTCTTTGCGATCCCATGGACTATGCAGTCCATGAAATTCTTCAGGCCAGAATACTGGAGTAGGTAGCCTTTCCCTTCTCCAGGGGATCTTCCCAAGCCAGGGATCGAATCCAGGTCTCCTGCATCGCAGGCGTCTTCTTTACCAGCTGAGCCACAAGAGAAGCTGACAATGGAAGAGGAAGCAGCTTTCTTTCCCATTTAAACAAGATGAAAAAAAGTATTAAAAGAAAACACACATTTTATACCTATTTAGAAACTATTGATTACAAGAGGCACTATACTAAAAATCTTTGGCCATGTATTATTGTGTAGGAAGTCAGAAATGAGCAGTACGTTTAAAAATAGATGCATTTCTCTCTGGTATAAATGTTCATCATACTTGAAAGATTTGACAACATAAGCAACAAATACCATATTTTTCTACTAAAGAATAACAGTTGTATTTAAACTATATGCTGGATAAAGGACTAGTTTTCTTTTGAAACAATTTATCAGACTTGGGTCAGAAAATCAAATTCCCCACAGCTTATACTTAATATTGCCTATTGACCACAAGGAACTCTGATGATGGTAAAATGCAGAGATTCAGCTAATGTCCTAAATGTAGGGAGAAGCTAAATGAGAAAAGTCACTCAGGGGTGGTCTTTAACAACAATAATACTAGAACAACTAGCAAGGTGGGCTAGGACGATAAAGGCTTGTAGAGAAGAAAACAATCATAATTGGAGTTCAACAAATGCTAGACTGTGTGCTGGAAACTTACATCTAGTATTTTTTTTTAAATCTTAATCATTTAACCCTATGAGATAGGCATTATTATTATCACCATTTTACAGAAGAAACTGAAGCTCAGAAAAACTGAGTAAATTACCAATGCTCTCACAGGTAATAAGCAGAAAATACAGGGGGAGTTTGATCTGAAACTCAAATTGTAACTTCAAAACCTGTGAACCTGTGTTCATTTCAATTCTATGCTATTCTTCTGTGTAAGTACTAACATATTAGTGTTGACTTTAATTAAAGAATATGCCTATTAGGCTTTGAGAGGAGGAATTACACATCAGCATAAGCAGATGGAGGAAAAAAGGGAGCAGGATGATTGCAAACACACACACCAACATGGAAAAAGGCTATATAGTAAGTGAAAGTGAAAGTGAAGTCGCTCAGTCGTGTCCGACTCTTTGCGACCCCGTGGGCTGTAGCCCACCAGGCTCCTCCGTCCATGGGATTCTCCAGGCAAGAGTACTGGAGTGGGTTGCCATTTCCTTCTCCAGGGGATCTTCCCCGACCCAGGGATCGAACCCAGGTCTCCTGCATTGCAGGCAGACGCTTTAACCTCTGAGCCACCAGGGAAGCCTGATACTGAACCACTGGCTAAAATCCATGAGCCTTATTCTTCCACCATGGAAATCAAGAGTGGACAAAGTGCTGCTCTGAGCTTAGAAGGGGACAAGTTTACTCTTTTCCATCCCAGCTGGACACACATTAGAATCCTCTGGAGCTCAAAAACACAAAACTGGCCATTCTCCCCGACCCCTAACTACCAAATTAGAATTCCTGTTTAAGAGGGAGTGGACCTTTATTTTAAAGAGATTTGTATAGATTTTGTTGAGAACTGCAGATTGAGTCATTCATTAGCTCACACTAAGAACTTTGGCAGGTATTTCACATACATTATTCTATGTTTTATGACTGAATTCAGACAGGTTTAGTCACAGAAACTATATGGTGGACAGGAGAGAGGAAGAGTTCACCACAGGGAGATTCTAAAAGCCTGCCTTTCCAGTGTTCTTGCCCATTCTGATGTCTTCTCACCTTGCCACTCTTCCTACTGGGCCCTCTGACTCTTCCAAATTAAGTTACAGGTGAATCCTCCTTTAGCCAATTACAGAGCAACACAGACATGTGCACAGAACCTCACTGGAGCCCCCCTCCCCCCAAAAAAGATATTTATTTTTCCATTTTTGTCACCACAAATTCCTTGTAAACATAAAACTTTTGTAATTTAAACAAAAACCAAACCCATAATTCTCTCCTAGGATGAATTTGATGCCATAAGGAAAATACCAAGTAAGTGCACAAATGACCCAAGATGCAAAATTAACCGAAAACAGTCATTCTTCCTGAAATTTCTCTTAAAACAGCAGAGAAGTAAAAGCAATGCTGTACCTAGTAACCATCACTTTTTATTTTTTCGGGTCCCATTTTTAATCACGGACTTTGCATGGACTAGAGAATAGTAAAAGAACCCCTATGGAACCTGCTATCCACCACAATTACACTCCTCAAAAGTTATTATTAGGGGCAGAGGGGTCATTTACATATCATATTTTATTTGAAGGGCAATTAGGAAAGTCTAGAGGCCATCTAGTGTGAGGGAAACCCTCCAACCACCCCTCTTCCCTCTCCATGTGGCATCAACATGGTTTCAGAGTTGACCACAGGCCCAGAACTGAATTCTGATTAACTTAATCATAGCAATGCCATTCCTTTTAACCTGTAATTGGTAAAGAAATCTTACATTTTTGCCAATTCAACACATGTATCCCCCTCTCAACTATAATCTGTTCACATGTGAAACACAAATTATCTAAAGTGCACCCAATCCAACCAATGGAAAGAACTTTTATTCCATGTTTATGAGATTCAGCATTTCCTGACTATTTAAGTCAATTTGTAGTAGAGTTTTTGTTAATGCAGTCAGAACCACCCAAACTAATTAGGGATAAAGTCTTGGGTTTTATTACCAAGACTTCATTGTTCATTATTCTGACTTAGTGTAAGAGGCTTCTAAAAGAAAGACTTCGGAAACATATTTTAAAAAATCAAATTTCACTCATTTTAAAGAGAGGGATTTTGACCATTTGTTCCCTTTAGAACATTCTATCCTCTCCCTTTCCTACCTTTTTACTTGTTTGTTTGTTTTCCCAAAAATAAAAGGGAAAAAATAGGATACAAAAAGGAATTGTCAGAAGACTATAAAAATCTATGCCAAGTAATACTGGTAGGATCCTTGATTCTAAAGACATCATCAACAACAACAAATGAACCACTGAAATGATACAGTATTTTAAAACTTAATATAAAAATTCTATCTGCTAAGTTTCTGTGTATTTTTAAATTAATCTATTTTTGAATATCTAGAATAGCCCCACAGTTCAAAATTCAAAAGGTTCCAAAACTAATGTCTTTCCAGAACATTTCTGTCCTCAAGCCCCTTTCCTCTCACAGGAGGTATCAAATGTTATGTTTCTTATGAATACTTTCAGAGACTGTCAATTTGGAAATAATGCAGTGAATTAATTTCCAGCCTGTCAATAGTCTGTCAATGTGGTACAATAAAAAAGTAATATGTTTAGGAATAAAACATCCTAAGTTCAAGTCNTCGCAGGAGGTATCAAATGTTATGTTTCTTATGAATACTTTCAGAGATTGTCAATTTGGAAATAATGCAGTGAATTAATTTCCAGCGTGTCAATAGTCTGTCAATGTGGTACAATAAAAAAGTAATATGTTTAGGAATAAAACATCCTAAGTTCAAGTCCTTGTTTACCACAAACTAGCAAAGTCACCACTGTACAAATTAACCTAACCTCTGTAAGCCTCAGTTTCTTCATCTTTAAAATGGGGATAGAAATGGATATACTTGATACTGAGTGACTTTTATAGCCAAGTAAAATGCTAAATGATGGAGATTCAGATGAGAAATACACTTGCTGTCTTCAAAAGGTTGGGAGAAAGACCCGGAAACAATTACAATATATAGTGATGATACAAGGACATAAGAAATCATGGAACACAGAAGGATGCAGTGGACATAATTCTTGGCATAAAAAAAAAAGCAAATATTGATTTCCTTTCTAATAAATTTTCATTTGATTTGCCTTATTTCATTTCACATTCAAGTTTTAAAAACTACCATTGTACAGCTTTTTAAAAAAATGAAAGCAGTCTGTTACTTTNGACATAATTCTTGGCATAAAAAAAAAAGCAAATATTGATTTCCTTTCTAATAAATTTTCATTTGATTTGCCTTATTTCATTTCACATTCAAGTTTTAAAAACTACCATTGTACAGCTTTTTAAAAAAATGAAAGCAGTCTGTTACTTTTACATTAAAACTATTCTTTAAAAAATGAATCAATAGGCAAAATTTCATGAACACAAATATCAAACCAATAACTCTCAATTCTGAACAAATCATTGACATATCAAATTGAGTGAGTGTTTTTTTAAGATTGTTTCATTTCATAATGAAAAATACATTTCTAAACATCAAATGAACTTCAATATGTTTTAGAAGAAAATATACTTTCACTGAAGTGAAACTCAAGTTCTCAACTTCTCCAAGATTCTTTAAGTGAAAGTGAAGTCACTCAGTCGTGCCCGACTCTTTGCAATCCCATGGACAGTAGCCTGCACCAAGCTCCTCCGTCCATGGGGTTTTCAAGGCAAGAGTACTGGAGTGGGTTGCCATTTCCTTCTTCAGGGAATCTTCCCAACCCAGGGATCAAACCCAGGTCTCTCGCATTGTAGACAGACACTTTACCTTCTGAGCCACCAGGGAAGTTAGGTACCAATTAGAGAGGCTTAATATCTATCCTATTAAAAATACCCTTTGATCTCCTTAGAAAAATGGCCTGAATCTAGGTCTCAGACAGGGAAACTAGAAGATGAGCCTAAAGCAACAAATAGTGCCCAAAAGTAAAGAAGTGATTAAAAAAAAAAAAAAAAAAAA
>SJYV01044888.1:6351-27311 GCA_006410875.1 Neotragus pygmaeus | reverse complement strand
CAAGAGCTATGATCTCCCACTGGTCACTCTTGACCAATTTGAGCAGCAAAATAACACTGGGTTATAACCTAGTGTTATATAAGATAAGATAAAAAAGAATAAATAGCCATGAATCCATATTGATAAAAATAAATGACACTCCTCTCCAGGAGTATAGGCTGGACTTAGTTATCTGCTTCCAAAGAACACAGTAAGGAAAGAGTAAAAAGAGACTTTAACTAGAGAAAACCAGAAGATACCGCCTTAAAAAACCAATGAAGGTTAACATCACTGGTGGTAGATTATGTTGATGCCACTTGCCCCCTGATGTGATGTGATGACATTCTGTGACATTCTTCTCAAAACTTCACATGTGTCTGAATGCTAAGTCACTTCAGTTGTGTCCGACTCTTTGCAACCCTATGGACTGTAGCCCACCAGTTTTCTCTGTCTATGGGATTCTCCAGGCAAGAATACTGGGGTAGGTTGCCATGCCCTCTTTCAGGGGATCTTCCCAACCCCGGGGTCGAACTTGTGTCTCCTGTGGCTCCTACATTGCAGGCAGATTCTTCTTTTTTTTTTTAATTGGAGGCTAATTACTTCCCAATATTGTAGTGGTTTTGCCATACCTTGACATGCAGGCAGATTCTTTACTGCTGACCCACTGGGGAAGCCTCCAAAATTCATAACCCCAGCCTATTCTTGGGAAAACATCAAACTCAACTGAGGGACAACCTACAAATATGTGGCTAGTGCTCTTCAAGTTTCAAACTCATGAAAAAGAAGGAAGGTCTGAGAGATTGGTGGTATTCTTGATTAGATTCTTAACCAAAAATAGAAATCAGTGGGAAAACCAGTTGAATCCAGATAAATTCTGTACTTTAGTTAATAGTATTATACCAGTGTTAATTCTGGTTTTGACAAATGTATCATGGCTATGTGAAGGGTACAGAAGGGTGATGGAGGGCTGCCTACTATACTTCTAAGGTCTCCACACTGAGTTTAGGACATGAGAAGCAGCCCACAGGAATAGATATATCCGGGATTTGGTACAGGACATTCATGGGATCCCAGAAGGGAAAAGAGTCCAGGTTCCCCAGCAGAAATTGCCTCAGCCCTAGCCTGTGATGACTTTTTGCCAGTAGTAGTGAAGCAATGGTTGTATCTGGGTCAGGTGATCAAAAGGTGATGCCTTCTTCACCTTCTCTTCATCCACCTGCTGGCTGGATGCAGAGGATTCCAAGGCCCTGAAGAATGGTTGAGTCAAGCTTCCCTGGTGGTGCAGTGGATAGGAATCCACTTGCCAGTGCAGGAATCACAGGTTCGATCCCTGGTCCAGGAGGATCCCACAAGTTACAGAGCAACTAAGCCTGAGTGCCACAACTACTGAAGCCCGCACACTGAGAGTCTGTGCCCTGCAACAAGAGATGCCACCGCAGTGAGAAATCCGAGCGCTACACGGAAGGCTCAGTGCAACCAAAAAAAAGAATGGTTGAGTCATAAAATGAAAGGAGTCTGATTCTGCCAATCACCACAGAAAAACCTACATCTGACTGCATCAATTAATCAGCAATGTGGATGCTACCTGAAAGATGTAGTTTAAAAAACTCCACAGCATAATGACTCCAACTTTTTAATATCATTCATCTTTTCTTTGGGTTAACTCAAAGGGAATTTGCAAAGGAACTCATATTAAAGAAACACCTAAATTCTAGCTATTTCTTTCATTTTATGTTTTTGTTAATTAAACCCAAGTTAAATGCAATACTATTCAGAGAAAATATATACTAATAAGTATTATATAAAATATTTAAATATTATATGTAATAAAATTATTCCTATTCATGCATGCTTCTGTTCATCTTATCTGTATATACACAAGAAAGGTCTTGGAATAATGTTCATAAAATGTATTTCAAGTATCTGGAGTGTGTGTGTGTGTATGTGTGTGTGTATGGAGGGAATATGTTGCCTTCTTTTCAGTACTTTTTCTATATTGTTAAAATTTTTAACACTGATGATATAATCCCATAAGTACTACTATGTTCATTAAACTGATTAGAAAAGCACAGCTAACATGCAGCTAACCTAGGGGGTGGGATGGGGTGGGAGGTGGGAAGGAGGTTCTGAAAACGCTGGCTTCTGAACTCAAGTATTCTTGTTCCAGAGCCCTACTACTACTACTGCTAAGTCGCTTCAGTCGTGTCCAACTCTGTGCGACCCCATAGACGGCAGCCCACCAGGCTCCCCCGTCGCTGGGATTCTCCAGGCAAGAACACTGGAGTGGGCTGCCATTTCCTTCTCCAAGGCATAAAAGTGAAAATTGAAAGTGAAGTCGCTCAGTCGTGTCCAACTCTTTGCAACCCCATAGACTGCAGTCTTCCAGGCTCCTCCGTCCATGGGATTTTCCAGGCAAGAGTACTGGAGTGGGGAACTCATGTACTATACTCTCTCTATGGCAAGCGCTTAGCATTTTAGAAATAGGTGTAGGCTATTGTTGCTGCTGCTGCTGCTAAGTCGCTTCACTCATGTCCGACTCTGTGTGACTCCACAGACGGCAGCCCACCAGGCTCCTCGGTTCACAGGATTCCCTAGGCAAGAATATCGGACTGGGTTGCCATTTCCTTCTCCATAGGCTATGTTATCTGTATAATAAACATACACTATACTTATTTTTTTAAGGGAAGAGGTGTTAGCAGAGAATTTGGAAGAAGTAACTGCTGATATCTCATGACATGTGCTACTGGCAAGGTCGATGGCAAATGGGAAAAATCTAATGCTAGTTACAAAAGGTCTATACTGGACATTAAAGAACAGTCACTCATATGCATTACCAATATGTCCTAGAGAATATCTTGGGATAAAAAGCAAGCACTGGTTTAATGTCAGGTGAACGTTTCTCAGAAAACTTTTATATAACAAATGTAGTGAAATTTGTGTGTATGTTTTAAACTAACAGAATTGGCTTTAAAACAATTTATCAAGAAACCATTTGTTTTATTTTTTTAAAATTTTTTTAATTTATTTTTAATTGAAGGGTAATTGCTTTACAATACTGGTTTCTGCCACATGTCAACATGAATCAGCCATNGTATAAGAGACAGGAATTGGCTTTAAAACAATTTATCAAGAAACCATTTGTTTTATTTTTAAAAAATTTTTTTAATTTATTTTTAATTGAAGGGTAATTGCTTTACAATACTGGTTTCTGCCACATGTCAACATGAATCAGCCATAGACATACATACGCCCCCTCCCTCTTGAACCTCCCTCCCTCCTACCTCTCATCCCATCCAACCCTTTGGGTTGTCAAAGAACCATTTGTTTTAAATTGGGCAGAAGTGCTACATATTTAATGGAAGGTATGCTAAACTGACATCTGCTACAATTTCAGTGTAATTTCAAATATCACATTCATTAATGACTGAGACTTAATGTCTTTGTAAATTAACCCTGGTTAGTGAGACTGAATATGCTATTCTTACTCACACGAATGTTCAAGATACTGGTTGCAGCAACATATGGTACTACAGGCATTAAATACACTAAAATTCTTAGGGAGAGCACAGTTTTTAAAGTGCAGGAATTTGTTACCAAGGGAAAGGGGGGAGGGGGTAGGAAGGAATGACACACATACACTCTCTCAAGCAGTATGAGATTATCCTTCAGCTTCCAGATATAACATTCAAAGTATCTTTTAAAAAACAGACATCTTTCTCAGTAACATCTTGAAGTGTCCAGCTTCTCAAGTAAATCTTCCACCCCAAATCCATCCTTTATAGTAAGTCTATGAACACCCAGCTTCTTTCAACAAGAACAATAAATTGCTTTTGCCTTTTCAGAACAAGCAGCTGGTGAACCAAACAGAGAGGAACCAAACTTCCCCAATCACCAGATGTCTTAATTTGGAACAGACAGTAGCAACATGGAAGAGTTCAAATCTTGAATTGATACTCTATGTTTACTACTTCTTTTTTTATAATTCTCAATAGATGCTTTTAAAAATTAAGTAAATGTTCTCTTTAATAACTGTGAAAAGAAAAAGGAAGATGGGAGGGAGAACAAAAAGAATCATGGCTTATAATAGAATGATGTTAACATCAAAGAATCAGTCATTTGAATACTGTTACAGTTAGAAACCAATAAGCAATATCATTAAATCCTTATTCAGTAATTCAGAAATAATTCTCGAATGGCTGACAGGACAGGCCTAAAACACAATGGATTTAGCAAAGAACACAGGGAAAGTCCCTGCTCTCAAAAGAGGGTGGTGAAGAGACAGATATATATAGATATATATATGATTATAACAGAAACCGTGCATGCATACTAAGGCACCTCAGTAGTGTCTGACTCTGTGAGACTCTGTGAGACCCTGGGGACTATACCCTGCCAGGCTCCCCTGTCCATGGGATTTTCCAGGCAAGAATATTGGAGTGGGTTGCCATTTCCTTCTCCAGGGGATCTTCCCAACCCAGGGATGGAACCCACATCTCTTATGTCTCCTGCATTGGCAGGTAGGTTCTTTACCACTAGCGGCACCTGGGAAGTCCTAATGGAAACAATGATAAGTATTATAAAAAATAATGTGTAAGTCAAGAAATGAGACAGGAAGTGCCTTTTATTTTAGATTTTTTTTTTTGGATGTGGATGATTTTTGAAGTCTTTATTGAACCTGTTACAGTATTGCTTCTGTTTTACGTTTTGGTTTTTTGGCCACATGGCACATGGGATCTTAACTTCCTGACCAGGGATGGAACCTGAACCCCTTGTCTTAGAAGGTGAAGTCCTACTCCCTGGACTGTCAGGGGAGTCCCAGGAAGAGCCTTTTAGATTTGGTCATTAGAGGCAAGCCTCTCTCATGAGGTGACATTTGAGCCGAGACTAGAATAAAATTCAGAAGCAAAGTATTGGACCACGTGAGCCAAGAGCCTCCTGGGCAAAGAAAAACAGCAGGTGCGCCGGAGCAGCTAAAGCTGCGTCAGGCAAAGAAAGTGGTATAGGAATTATGGTTGAAGAGGTAGCTGGAGTCAGAGAGGAGCTTCAGCTTTTACTCTCAGGTAAAGAAGCAAGCCACTGCAGGTTGACAGCAGGTGAGAAACGTTTGTGACCTATTCCTTGGCTGGCTCAGCCTGGAGAACACACCTTTGGGTAAGAATGAGGCAGTGAAAAGCCTTGTTGCACAACTGTGGACAAGAGATACGAAAATAGGGAGAAGTGGCTGGATTGAGGCTGTAATTACAAAAGAGAAATCAACAGAATTTTCTCATTAGACTTCAAGAGGAGTATGAGAAGAGTCAAAGATGGCTCTTAGGTTTCTGACCTCAGGGACAAGGCAGATAAACCGTTGACATGTTACTTTTAGGACAATTATAAGCATTTAGGACAATTAAAAGATGATTAATTAGATAATTAATCATCCAATTGTTTAAATAGTCTTTATAAACTGTGGAGCCTATGTGCGTGCTAAGTTGCTTCAGTAGGGTCAAACTCTTTGCGACCCTATGGACTGTAGCCCGCCAGGCTCCTCTGTCCATGGGATTCTCCAGGCAAGAATACTGGAGCAGGTTGCCATGCCCTCCTCCAGGGGATCTTTCTGACCCAGGGAAATNGCTAAGTTGCTTCAGTAGGGTCAAACTCTTTGCGACCCTATGGACTGTAGCCCGCCAGGCTCCTCTGTCCATGGGATTCTCCAGGCAAGAATACTGGAGCAGGTTGCCATGCCCTCCTCCAGGGGATCTTTCTGACCCAGGGAAATCTCCATCTCTTATGTTTTCCTGCATTCGCAGGCACATTCTTTATCACTGCGCCACTTGGGAAGCTCATAAATTGTGGTATTGATATATTAATATAATATAATTATACACAGCAAAGAAACCAGAAAGCCACAAACCACCAGTCCATGGAACAAGGTGGATGAACCTCAGAACTGTTTAATGATAGAAGCCTGACCCAATAGGTGCTACAGGATTTCACTGATAGAAAGTTTAAGACAGAAAAAACAAATCTGTAATGGTAGCAACTGGAATACTGCTTATCTTTTGGTGGGATCCAGACTGAGAAAGAGAGCAAGAGGACTTTTGAGTGGTGATTATACACAGATGTGTACCAATTTGAAAAAACAAGCCATCATGGAGAAGAATGACCTTCGGCCTCCAGCAAGGTTCTCATTCTGAGTAAAAAGGAACAAGTCTACTGTTGGTGAAGGAAGGGTGAGGTGAGAAATCCCCTATCTGGCACAGCACAGCAGTGCCTGCCTAAAGTTATGAGTGAAGGAGGGACAATGAGGGAAGCCCTCCAGCATCCCAGCACTGCAGGCTCAGTCCCTAAGTCATGTGTGACTCTTTGCAACCCCATGGACTGTAGCCCACCAGGCTCCTCTGTCCATAGCATTTTTCAGGCAAGAATACTGGAGTGGATTGTCATACCCTCCTTCAAGGGATCTTTCTACCCTAGGAATTGAAGCTGCATGTCCTACCTTGGCAGGCGGATTCTTTACCACTGAGCCACCTGGGAAATCCCATGGACAGAGAAGCCTAGTGGGCTACAGTCAGTGGGGTTGCAAAAGAGTTGGACAAGACTTAGCAACTAAACAACATACTAACTACAACCCAACACTGCAGTGGCTTANATGTCCTACCTTGGCAGGCGGATTCTTTACCACTGAGCCACCTGGGAAATCCCATGGACAGAGAAGCCTAGTGGGCTACAGTCAGTGGGGTTGCAAAAGAGTTGGACAAGACTTAGCAACTAAACAACATACTAACTACAACCCAACACTGCAGTGGCTTATTAATATCAGATAAAGGAGAGGTCTGAACAAGCACTATTGATTCATTTCAAATTGTCATAAACCTAAATGTGAGGGCAAGAACTACAAAACTTCTGGGAAAGAAGTAGGGAAGTTATGACCCTGGGTTAGGTGAAGATTTCTTAGTATACAAAAGCACAAACCAGCAAAGAAAAGCTTGACTTAATTAAAATTTAAAACTTTTGTTTTCTGAAAATTGGTTAAGAAAATAAAATGTCAATCTAAAAGAAGTAAAGTTCAAGTTACCAGAAATCAAGTTTATTTGGGAACAGTAGAGAAACTGCAATTCGGGACACCAAGCTGTGCAAATTACAGACAAGCCTGTTAAGGTTGAGGGTGGGTTGCTTTTATGAATGAAGTGTGCAAAAGGGGACAATCCAGCTGGGAGATATGCAAAGAGTTCATTGGCTCAAAGATGGGAAGAAAGTTCTGGAGGATGCTCATTGGTCACAGGTTAAGTAAGTGTGTTAGTCGCTCAGTCATGCCCAACTCTTTGCGACCTCATGGACTGTAGCCCATCAGGCTCCTCTGTCCCTGAGATTTTCCAGGCAAGGATACTGGAGTGGGTTGCCATTTCCTTCTCCAGGGGATCTTCCCACTCAGGGATCGAACCCAGGTCTCCTGCACTGCAGGCAGATTCTTTACCTACTGAANCCACCCCACCCCTCCCCTGACTCCTCCGCCTTGGCAGCTGCAAGTCTGTTCTCTATGTCTGTGAGTCTCTTTCTGTTTTGTGGATAGGTTCATTTGTGTCGTTTAGATTCTGTGCGTAAGTGATCTTGTATGATAGTCGTCTTTCTGCGATTTACTTCACTTAGTATGAAAATCTCTAATTGCATCCATGTTGCTGCAAATGGCATTATCTCATTCTTTTTTTTATAGCTGAATGGTATTCCATTGTACATATGTACCACATATTCTTTATCCATTCATCTTAGATCTTCTCTTTCTGTTTCAAGAAGCAATACCCTCATCTACTGGTCCTGTAAATATCAGAAGGCAGGAGAATTTTATGGGTTCTGACTTTAAAATAAGGATCTTCCTGCAGTGACTTTGTCTGCCACACATGAGCTATACTTGGGCTCCCTGGGACAGTAGGAACCTGCAGAGCTCATGCTATTTACTGCCTGTCTCTAAATGCAAACCGGGGGTCTCTAACCGGCTTTCATGACCATCCAAACTTCCCTTAAAGACTTCTTGTTTCCATCTAGATATTTGGATATGCATGTCATTTGGACACATTAGCATTCCAGAACTCAAGACTACAAAAAATCTTGGAGGGGGAGAATGAACCAGGGAAAGCCTGATGTTATGGGAAGAATATTAAAACTTAATGACAGACCAAGGTTGAAAAGAAAAGGATGGAGAAACACATACCAATCAGAGGATATCTAGGAGAAAGCCAGGGTGCCCAGATTAATGGCAACCAAAGAAGACCCAAGAAAGAGGTCATTCTTTCATTACTAAGGGAATAATTCATGAGGAATATGAAATAACTGTCATCTGAATTACACCTAGCAATTTCCATCCAAGCCGTAGAATGCAACCATTGCTAGAGTTATAAGGGGGTTGTATACATTTAGAGTAGGAGGCTTTAATATATCTTTCTAAAAATGAATAGATTAAGCAGGTAAAAAAGTAATTATAACATATAAGAGTCCATGTATCTCCAGAATCTGCTTATATATCACCAGTGATGTATATTGGAAATAAAGAAGGCTGAAATTAATGAAGTAAGGGTCTAAATCAAGAAGTTATTAAAGAGCAATGAGTTAATCTAGTAGAAATAGAAAAAAAGGAAGTATGGTAATAATTGGTAAGAAAATGGTAATAATTGATGAAAAAAGAAAAAAATAATAGATGAAAATAACTTAAAAAGCCATTTTATAAAAAAAGTAATAAAAGACAATTTTGTTTACTTTAAGGAAAGTTGTTTAAATAGAAGAGANAAAAGGAAGTATGGTAATAATTGGTAAGAAAATGGTAATAATTGATGAAAAAAGAAAAAAATAATAGATGAAAATAACTTAAAAAGCCATTTTATAAAAAAAGTAATAAAAGACAATTTTGTTTACTTTAAGGAAAGTTGTTTAAATAGAAGAGAACACACACACACACACACACACACACACACACACACACACACACACAACCCAAAAAAGTAAAAGTGAAAACTAAGAATTGCTAGTATACACAGTTTAGATTTTTAAATTATTTTAGTGAAGTCGCTCAGGTGTGACTCTTTGCGGCCCCATGGACTGTAGCCTATCAGGCTTCTCTGTCCATGGGATTTTCCAGGCAAGAATACTGGAGTGTTGCCATTTAATTATTGGGTAACCATAATTAACTTTATGACAATATATCTGAAACTTCAGATTAAATGTAACATCAAAACTGAATGAATAGAAAGCTAGATAAGAATAGACCTAAAAGCTATTAAAAAATTTTACATCAGTAGCTTATAAACTACCTACAAAACAAATAACCAAACAATGTAATCCAATAGTTATACACTGAATTCTACGAAATCTTCAAGGAAGAAACAATCTTGTCTTGTATAAATTGCATCAGAGAATAGAGACGAAGTCCTGCAGAACTCTGATATGAAATTTGAGTAAGTTATAAGACAGGCAAATTATGGACCAAACTCACTTAAAACTAGATACGAGAAGCCTAAATAAAATATTCACACCAAAGCTATCAATGCATTAAAAAATTCTTTATGACAAAGTTGAATTTGTCCCAGAAATTTAAGAATAATGTAAAAAATTATTAATGTAACTGATTGTATTAACAAATGAGTAATAATAAAAATGAGTAATAATTTGGGGTTCTTTAATATTTGTACTGTTCTTTAATATTATTACTATGTCTGTTATGTATGCTGTAAATATTTTTAAACAGACTGTTGCACATTTGTTTGTCTTTCTTTATAATACATTTTTTGCCTACAGAGGTTC
The DNA here is from genome assembly GCA_006410875.1 of Neotragus pygmaeus. Classification (NCBI taxonomy): domain Eukaryota; kingdom Metazoa; phylum Chordata; class Mammalia; order Artiodactyla; family Bovidae; genus Neotragus; species Neotragus pygmaeus. The sequence goes on along the minus strand of SJYV01044888.1, from coordinate 17,561 downwards.
ATATACTTAATCATTTCTCATAACTCCTTGGTTTTGTGTCTTATTTGGAAAGACCGTCCTACCACAATATTATAAAGTTGTCCATTCATAGATTGTCTAACAACTTTATAGCTGGATTTTAAAATATTTAACTCTAATCTTTTTGCTTCTGATGTGAGGTAATATCATTTTTTTGTGTAGTCCATTCTTTCCCTGCTGCTGCTGCTGCTACTGCTAAGTCACTTCAGTCATGTCTGACTCTGTGCGACCCCATAGATGGCAGCCCACCAGGCTCCCCCATCCCTGGGATTCTCTAGGCAAGAATACTGGATTCGGTTGCCATTTCCTTCTCCAATGCATGAAAGTGAAAATTCAAAGTGAAGTCGCTCAGTCGTATCCAACCAGGCTCCTCCATCCATAGCATTTTCCAGGCAAGAGTACTGGAGTGGGGTGCCATTGCCTTCTCTTACTGCCTTGAAATTCCACCATTATCACTCACAGGACGATTTTCCTTAGCAGGAAAAAAACACTTAAATACCTTGCCAATGGGGATCAAAAATTTCAGAGAAATAATGGGAGAAATAGTGGGCTTAGAATTTTATCTGGAAAGTTGAAACTAATGATTATGAAGATGTGTTTATTTGATCTTATGCTTAAAGATATTCAAGTTGTAATTACTACTATGTACCTACTCTGAAAATAAACTAGGAGTTGATCAAGTGTTCATATCCTTGAGTGTTTCTGGTATTTATTGATAGTTTCTCATTCAAACTGAGTGACAGCACAATATGCCACTTTGTATCTGACTGGCTTAGCAGGGTCATAAAAGACATAGTGAAAGTTGCCCGGTCGTGTCCGATTCTTTGCGACCCCGTGGACTATACTATTCTCCAGGCCAGAATACCGGAATGGGTAGCTGTTCCCTTCTCCTGGGGATCTTCCCAACCCAGGGATCGAGCCCAGGTCTCCCACATTGCAGGTGGATTCTTTACCAGCTGAGCCACAAGGGAAGCCCATAAAAGACATAATTTTTACAAAAAATCGAAAAAGGTTTTACTGACTTCCCCAATAGGTCCTCTTAAGGTTTTGACAATTGTTATCTTTCTGCTTTTGATTACTATCCTCAGCATGGTTGTAGATTTTTTTTAATATGTTTTTTATTTCATTTTTAATTTTGGCTGCACGGGGTCTTCTTTACAGCACCCAGGCTTCTTTAGTTGCGTCATGCAGGCTCCGTTGCCCTGCGGCATTGTGGAATCTCAGCTCCCCAACCAGGGATCGAACCTGCGTCCCCTCATTTGAAGGTGGACTGTAAACCACAGGACCACCAGGGAAGTCCCTGGAGGGCCTCTTGATTCCACGTTTAAAGACTTCTCTGGGTTAGCTGATCTCACAATGCAGTTCTATGGTCAGTGCAGGTTGCTAAAAGTCGAATCTTCTTGCATGAATCACAGGCTTTACTTCTTAATCTTCATGTAGATCCAAAATCCCGTGATCGTTTCACTCCTCCCATCCCCCACTGTACCCATGCCCTACCTCAGATGATTTTCAAGGGCTCCAAACTGCCACTTGGAAGGACCCTTGTCCTCCATGACTTTGGCCTCATACCCAAGGGTCTACATAAATATTTCCCGCTAGCAAACCACAAGTGTGGACATTGGACTCAGCATTTCTTTTCATTCCAGTTGGTTCTGAGTAGATACTTGATTGATTTCTTAAATCACAATACTCAGGAACTCACCAGGATGCAGAGAGCACCTCTCCCATCTCTGGCCCAATCCTCTTTAATCAAGTTCTCTATTCAAGTCAATCCTGTGCTGCATGACATGTGAGATATTAGTTCTCCGAACGGGGATCGAACCTGCACCTCCTGTATTGCAAGCAGGGAGTCTTAACCACTGGACCACCAGGGAAGTCCACATCTTATTGTTTTATAATCATTCATATACTGATGTACACTGGTTGCTCTCTCTGGGTCTTGATTACCCATTCTCAAACCCCTTCCCTCCCTGTTCCAGTCAAAAAAAGTGATCAGGGAAAAAGGAAACCCAGGATTACTGGGGTGCCCTGAAGATCTTTGAGGGACCTCAAACTGAGTTACAATATAAGGGATGAGAAAAATTGGCACAGTTTTCTGGACCCAGAGCACAGAGCAGGCAGTTAGTTTATGGAAGCATCCATTGATTAGTGGAACTCTGATCTTCATAAGCTCCATGTCCTTCCCCCAGCACAGCGAGCATCAAACCAACAAACTTTTGTTTTGTGCTTGCTCTTATTCTCTGAGGCTTGTAGCTAAGCTCTTCANTGTAAGACCAGAAACTATAAAACTCCTAGAGGAGAACATAGGCAAAACACTCTCTGACATAGAACTCTTCCCCCAGCACAGCAAGCATCAAACCAACAAACTTTTGTTTTGTGCTTGCTCTTATTCTCTGAGGCTTGTAGCTAAGCTCTTCATTTCCTGCCAGTGGGATCCTGGAACATTCTTGATCACCTCTGATCGCATATGTAAACCAGGCAGTTTCTTATCATTCCCATCTTACAGTGAATCCAGCAGATCCTATTAAGAGACAGTGGAGAAGGTCCAGCACTGCAATGCTTAGATGTCAGTCGGCTTTCAGGGTCCATGTTCCTGTGGTTGTAACATCTGCTCAGAGCCCTGCCAGATGCTTTCTCCAGTAGCTGTTTCGGCGTCTCTGTGAGTGTCTGTGAAGCTGCAAGGCTGGCCTGTCAAGCCTCAACAGGAATAGGGGAGGGAGAGGCCACACTGATCCTCAGCTTAGAGATGCTCAGTCCCCTCCCCCAGCTTTTTGCCAACACCTTGCACAGCTACTGCATGGGGCTTCAGTGGATAAACGCAGAACTGGAACTCACTCATCGACCCCTTTAGATCAATAGCTTCCTACTTAATGTGCCATGATGAATATATGGGACTTAAGAGATGATGCAGAGAAAGGAGACCCATTTACAAGAGGATATAGTTGTTAATACTAGCACAGTAAATTACTATGACTGCACTTTATAATTTGCAAGTGTGTAGCATCAGCTCTACACTTTNGATAGCATATTAAAAAGCAGAGACATTACTTTGCCAACAAAGGTCCATCTAGTCAAAGCTATAGTTTTTCACTCAGTCATGTATGGTTGTAAGAGTTGGACTATAAAGAAAGCTTAGCTCTGAAGAATTGATGCTTTTGAACTGTAATGTTGGAGAAGACTCGAGAGTCCCTTGGACTGCAAGAGATCCAACCAGTCAATCCTAAAGGAAATCAGTGCTAAATATTCACTGGAAGAACCGATGTTGAAGCTGAAGCTCCAATACTTTGGCCACCTGATGTGAAGAACTGACTTATTGGAAAAGACCCTGATACTGGGAAAGACTGAAGGCAGGAGGAAAAGGGGACGAAAGAGGATGAAATGGTTGGATGGCATCACAGACTTGATGGACATGAGTTTGAGCAAACTCCGGGAGTTGGTGATGGAAAGGGAAGCCTGGCGTGCTGCAGTCAGTNTACTGGGAAAGACTGAAGGCAGGAGGAAAAGGGGACGAAAGAGGATGAAATGGTTGGATGGCATCACAGACTTGATGGACATGAGTTTGAGCAAACTCCGGGAGTTGGTGATGGAAAGGGAAGCCTGGCGTGCTGCAGTCAGTGGGGTCACAAAGAGTCAGGACATGACTGAGTGACTGAACTGAAGTGATAATTCTCTAAGTCAGGTATTTATGGGAAATTAGTCTCTCAGTCTTTAAGTTTTGCTTTTCTCAGGGCACATGCATGGGTCTCCATTTCATATTCTCTGGTTCCATTTTAGATTAAAATCCTTTTACTTTTTCCTCATTTGAGCAAGATCTTTCACAGCAAAGTAATGGTGATCAACCTTGGGTATTTGTTTAGTCTGAGATGTTGCTAGATGTTGGGCTGTGTATCCCTTGAAGCTGCAAAGGACCAACCTAGGATGCTCTGTCCCACAGAAGAGGGCATGACAAGCAGATTTCTTGCCTCATTTAAACATGGAGAATTTCAGTCACACTCCTCTAAGGGAGTCAATTTGGTTCCATGGTCAATTAAGCCTTAGGATAAGCCTTAGGAACTTTATTTTGTACATATATCTGAGAGAAAGGCATTTGCCTATTGAAACAAGACAGCAGAAATTTCTTTAGAAGGATTATACCCAGGGTCAGAAGTCCAATTATAGCTACTGACTAGAACAAACTTCTTNCTGTATCAAACATAGACTGGTGATTCGTTTCTTACATAATAGTATATATTCTTCAACGCCATTCTCGCAGATCATCCCGCCCTCTCCTACTCCCTCTGAGGCCAAAAGTCCATTGTCTATGTCTGTGTCCTTTTGTTGTCTCACATACAGGGTCATCATTACTATCTTTCTAAATTCCATATATATGTGTCAGTATGCTGTATTGGTGTTTTTCTTTCTGGCTTACTTCACTCTGTATAATAGGCTCCAGTTTCATCCATCTCATTAGAACTGATTCAACTTTATTCTTTTTAATGGCAGAGTAATACTCCATTGTGTATATATGCCACAGCTTGCTTATCCATTCATCTGTTGATGGACATCTAGGTTGTTTCCATGTCCTGGCTATTATAAACAGTGCAGTTTCCCCAGCTATCTATACTTAATAGCTTGAAAACGCCTTAAGTCCTAGGGCTAGGTCTATTTCAGTTAAGAGATTGATACTGTCCATCATTTTTAGTTAATGCACTGTGTTTCCCTATTTGTTAACATAAAAATAGCATTCTTTCCAGAGCAAGGCACAGGTTCCTCCCTACGTGCAGTAAGGAGGTTTAGGGCTCTGTGGTTTGTAAGACTACTTTTGCTAGGCTGTCTCTCTGGGTTTGCTGCTATTCAAAAGTGCTAAGAGAAGCACTGAAGGCAGTTCCCATGACGATGGAGAGGTTGCGACTTGCTTTTTCACCGTCTATTACTCTAACCCAAGGGGGAAAAGACAGCCAAAGATACACTCAAATCCTTTTCTAACTACTGCAGGGTTATTAGAGGGCATCCATCCAAAATTATACCCATCCTAGTTTTTTTGTTTGTTATCACACTGATTTTTTAGTTTTCACATTTTATTCAAATTAAACCCCTATGACAAAGATAATATGGTGTGTTCATTTTTTTGTCTTGTGAATTGCTCAAAGCTTTGCAGATTAAAACAATAAGCATTCGTTATTTCACACAGTTTCCGACAGTAAGAGAGGGGCTTAGACGAGTGTTTCTGACCCAGGGTCTCACAAGAATCTACAGTCAAGATGGTGGCGAAGACTGTGGTCAGTGGAAGGCCTGACTGATGCTGGAGGACTTTCTTCCTCAGAATGCTTCCTCACTGTGGATGCTTCCTCACCTCTTTACTGGTTATTGGCAGGATGCCTAAATTCCAAGTCAGATGGACCTCTTCGCAGAACTGCTTGAGTGTCCTCAAGATATGGGAACTGACTTTCCCCAGAAGATGTGATCCAAGAGAGAGAGAGAGATAAAGCACACACACACATGCGCGAAGAGCCACTGTACCTTTCATGATCTGGTCCTGAAAATCACACTGTCACTTTTGACACATTTTACTTGATAGATGAGAGTCACTAACTACAGCCCACTTAAGGTAGGACACTTATGTTCCAACTATTGAAAGGAAGAATATCTAAGAATTTATGGATATATTTTAAACCCACAACAACTGCTTTACAACTTTAACTGAACAAAAGGTTCACATGCTCCTTTAAGTTGGGAGGAGAAAGAACCCAAGTGGGTTCTTCCAGTGGAAAGGAGGGTTTTCCTGACTCTGGCGTCAGGAGTGAGGGAAACAACTCCACAGTGTCCCTTCCATTCAAGGGGGAATGTGGAACACATATTCCTTCCACACAGAAAGAAATAACCAGTGTTTTCTGAATAAAGGGCATAAGTGGGCCCTTTAGCCCAGGTATTTTTTTTTTCTTCTGATAAAAGAAGAGCTCTCATGACCAAAAACAGTCATTTACATATAGCTCATGATAGTCAGCATGGAGGAAATAGCTATAAGGACATCTTAAATTTCTATATATTTGGAATAATGGGAGAGTTGGATTGTTGTGGGTGAGGTTCTGATGGAGGTCTGGGGAATCTCCAGGGAGAAGGTACGTTCCCACCACTTACTAGATTTCCTATCAACCAAATTACCATTGAATGGAAGGACATCTGCTATCCATCCCCCAGTACCGTTATAATTTTTGTTACCCCACCACAAAGTTTTAACTAGTCCCATTAACGTTTTTGAAACACAAAGGAAGATTATGGGTAAGAGTCCAGACTTGAGTGAGGGGTTATACCTCTGTGGGTGGGGGGGCACCCAGTGGAATGTCTGGTGCCAATTTGCCAGAAGGAAGAATGTGTAACAGTTCAAAGGGACCAAAGGAAAATACTACATCTCTGCCAGAGAGACCTGGCCATCCTTCTAAGGATAATAGCCAGGCTACCAGTCCAGGTTCATCATGAGTGCTATTAGCTCTGGCACAAATCAAACTATCAGTAAGGTTGGTAGAATTGGGAGTTTTTCTAAGCAGGGACCCAAAGGATGTGCTAAAGCTAAATGTGGGGGCAGCAAGAAATCCAGAGAAAAGACCATTAGAACTTTAAGCAGCATAACACAGGCCTGGTCTGGTTATCTCGGGAAAGCTGTCTATTTCTGATGTCATCGGCTTCAGTCATTAGAAAATTTTACCTTTGAATCACCAGTTAGGTTGCAGATCCACTTTTTATAGAAGAGATGCTCGAATTCAGGAGTCCACCCCTCGGAGCTTAGTAACACAGGCGTTAGCAACACCTGCGAGGGGCCCTTCCAACAAAGTTGGAAGGAAACTTTATGGAGATGCCTTTTCCCATAGACCAGGGAGCAAATGTGGTATTTGACATCTTTGTTTCCTGGGAGCATGCCATAGAAAGATGATTTTTCCAAAGCATTATTATTCTCCATAGATTTAATTATACATTTGCAAAACTGAAGTATGTCCCCTATTATTATTTGTAGGTCAAAGGAAGCAGGGACTGACCTGTAATTATTTCAAAGGGTAAGAGCTTATGAATCTTGTAAGTCACCTTACATCTTTCTTCTTACATCTTTCTTGTAAGTCATCATGAGGGGTCAAGAGGTGATCCAACAAAGTCAAAGAGACATGGGGAATTTCATCATTGCAAGAGGGAAGAAGGAAAGCAGGGTTGAGACTGTTAGAGTGAATAAGAGTGACATAAGGGGAGGTAAGTAAGAGGATTTCATAGGTGGTAAGATGGCTCGCTGAAAGATGTTGTGTGTGGCATGAAATTTAAGAGAGGCTCAACAGGCTAAGGTGCTGGGAGCCAGTGTGAGGAATCCCACCCATGGCAAAGGTCATAAGGAAGGAAGTCTGACAAAACGCAAAGGCGTGATCTGGCTTCCGGGGTTCCCCCTGGGTTTTCCTGAACATCTACCCCCAAAACCAGAGTCTGCCTGCCATATTGTACTGTGCTTTCCACTCTTCTGACATTCTCTGGAAAAAAGTTAACTCAGGGCTTCAGTCTCCTGNGTGAGAGCCCTGTGGGAAAGCCTCTAGGGAAAGGCACAGATCCCGTATCAACTCGAAAGGAAGCCTGACATTGCTTGTACAGCTCGGGAGGAAAGCAGACGTGCATGTCTCCACTCGAGATGAGGCCTGACTCCCCTTTGGAGACTCCAGACGAAACCCAATTTCCATGTCAGCACTGGAGGGGAAACGTCAGGTTCCGGCCTCGGATCAAAATGAGTACTTAGGACCCGGCATCGACAGGAGAGGAATCCCGAGAGGCCCCTAGGAACTTGCATGGAAACTGGCCTTTCCTGAGGCCACATGAGCGGGTACCTAAGGACCCCATCATAATTCGAGGGGAACCTACCATAATGAGAAAAACCAGGAAATTCTCCCCTCCAGGCGAGATGAGGCCCTTTTCTGCTGTGGCATCTCAAGGGAAATCACACCTTCCCTCTTGAACCTCGAAAGGGTCCCTCACACCCTTAAAGCAACTCAAGAAATTCCCCGCATACCCATCTTCACTGGAGAGGAACACCGAGGGTCCCACCACAACACAAGAGGAGCCCCGTTTGCCCTTCATCCATTTAAGATGAGGGTTCCTTTCCCTGCTGCTTAAGGAAAGGCTTACCGGCGTTCCCGTAACATCTCAAGAGGAGGTGCTCTCCACAGGAAAGTCGAGAGGAACACAAGGGATCGTGCCACCATTCCAAGGACCCCAAANCCCCGTTTGCCCTTCATCCATTTAAGATGAGGGTTCCTTTCCCTGCTGCTTAAGGAAAGGCTTACCGGCGTTCCCGTAACATCTCAAGAGGAGGTGCTCTCCACAGGAAAGTCGAGAGGAACACAAGGGATCGTGCCACCATTCCAAGGACCCCAAAAGGAAACTGGCCTTTCCTGAGGCCACATGAGCGGGTACCTAAGGTCTCCGTTGTAACTCGAGCGGAACCTGCCACAACGAGAAAAACCAGGAAGTTCTCCCCTCCATGCCAGTTGAGGCCCTTTTCCACTGCNTGAAAGTGAAAGAGGAGAGTGAAAAAGTTGGCTTAAAGCTCAACATTCAGAAAACAAAGATCATGGCATCCAGTCCCATCACTCGATGGGAAATAGATGGGGAAACAGTGGAAACAGTGTCAGACTTTATTTTTTTGGGCTCCAAAATCACTGCAGATGGCGATTGCAGCCATGAAATTAAAAGACGCTTACTCCTTGGAAGAAAAGTTATGACCAACCTAGATAGCATATTCAAAAGCAGAGACATTACTTTAACGACTAAGGTCCGTCTACTCAAGGCTGTGGTTTTTCCTGTGGTCATGTATGGATGTGAGAGTTGGACTGTGAAGGCTGAACACCGAAGAACTGATGCTTTTGAACTGTGGTGTTGGAGAAGACTCTTGAGAGTCCCTTGGACTGCAAGGAGATCCAACCAGTCCATTCTGAAGAAGATCAGCCCTGGGATTTCTTTGGAAGGAGGTGACTCATTAGAGAGAGGTGACTCATTAGAAAAGACCTTGATGCTGGGAGGGATTGCGGGCAGGAGAAGAAGGGGACGACTGAGGATGAGATGGCTGGATGGCATCACTGACTTGATAAGACGCGATTCTGAGTGAACTCAGGGAGTTGGTGATGGACAGGAAGGCCTGGCGTGCTGCGATTCATGGGGCTGCAAAGAGTCAGACACGACTGAGCGACTGAACTGAACTGACCTATAGGAAGTAGGCAGTAGTTAAAAACTAGGGAAGTGGATGAACTTCCTAAAGGGGAATTATACAGAATGATATACAATAGCAGGTTAAGAATGGAAATCTGAAACACCAGTTAAAAGAAATGGGCAGAGGAAAAATAAAAACTCTAAAGGAGACAAAGAAAAAAGAAACAGATGAACCCAAAAAAGGTAGCCAAATAAGTATTAACTGATCATTAATATCTAGGATCCTGAATCAGTCTTCACAAGCATTGCTTTATTTAGTCCTACCAATCAGTAACTCTAAAAAATAATCTTTTTATTACTGCCATTTAGGTGAGGAAACTGAGACTTAGAGAAATAGATACTGTACAATAGTTAAGAGGATGCATATACTGCCAGACTGTCAAGGTTCAAATTCTGGCTTCACTAGCTATGTGTTTCAGCTTCTATTCTTTAAACAGGGGTTAACAGTTCCAACCTAATAGGGTTGTTATAATACAACCTATTAGGGTTGTTACAAGATACAAATTAATTACTACACATTAAGTGATCAAAAATGATGGCTGGCCCATAAGACTAGTAAGTGTCAGCATAGAAAATTTCAAAGAAATGTAAGTGTCAAATGATAAACTTGCAGAATAATTTATTAGATTTTATACACATATATAAACACACACACACACACCCATGCTGTTAACAATGTGTTTGCACTAAGTCACTTCAGTCATGTCTGACTCTTTGTGACCCAATGGACCATACGTAGCCTGCCAGGTTCCTCTGTCTATGGGATTCTACAGGCAAGAATACTGGAGTGGGTTGCCATGCCCTCCTCCAGGGGATCTTCCAAACCCGGAGATCGAACCTGTGTCTCTTGTCTCCTGCACTGGCAGGCAGATTCTTTACCACTAGCAGCACCTGGGAAGCCCATGATTAACCATGACAACTGACATCAAATTGAATATATATACTGTGGGGAAAACACCTTAACATTCTTTTAATTTCCACTGTTAATCATTACTTAAAATAAGATTAAGCCAGAATGAGGCTTCCTGATACTGAGAGTTTATAATCATGTCACCATATCTCTCATACAAAAGGCTATATTTTATAAATATTTATAAATTGATAGTTAAAGACATCTTTTACATTTCAAAGTCTAGGTTCACTATTTATTACTCTAAATTAGGTGAATAGCCAAAAGGGATCTGTTGAAATAGAAATCAAAAGAGTGGTAAAAACCCTTAAACATAAAATTTATAGTTTTATGCTTGTGTAAAGATTCAATAGGACAGACCAGTGTTCTTAATCACTCTGTGCCATATCACAGGAAGATAAGAATGTAGTTAGGTTCTAAACTCATTTCCTTTTCTCTGAACACAGTGAAAGATCCTGATATCGGAGAAATAACCAACAAAAGGCGTAATTCTTGAACCATCCTGCAAAAGCCGGATATTAAGAGAAAAAAAAATTCCACACTTACTATATAGATCTGATGTGAAGGATAAAAAGGACTGAAAATAATGTACTGTCAATTTTAACTTTACTAAGCATGAAAACATTTAGCTTGGACTTACACTATCAAATTCTTTTTTAACACTTGCCTACTTTGCTCTTGGCACCAATGACTAGCACCATTAAGCAACAGGTGCACAAAGAAAGCAGAATTGAAAGAGACACATGAACCCCAATGTTCATTGTAGCACTGTTTATAATAGCTAGGACATAGAAGCAACCTAGGTGTCCATCAGTACATGAATGGATAAGGAAGTTGTGGTAATACACACAATGGAATACTACTCAGCTATAAAAAAAAAAAAGAATGCATTTGAGTCTGTTCTAAAGAGGTAGATGAAACGAGCCTATTATACAGAGTGAAGTAAGTCAGAAAGGGAAATACCAATACAGTATATTAATGCATATATACGGAATTTAGAAAGACAATAATGATGACCCTATATGCAAGACAGCAAAAGAGACGCAAATGTAAAGAACAGATTTTTGGACTA